>SKCR01049699.1:0-172178 GCA_019454045.1 Zanthoxylum bungeanum
CACAAGAGATAACACATATTTCATTCATCCTATTGCCACAACATTTATGAATCCACAATATACATGCAAAGAAATAAAATAAATAACGGAAAGAAAGTGCGGGAATAAATAAAAAGGTACCATCAGGTCTAACCTCTTAAGATGTCTCACAGAAGTGCGTTACGCGTGTTGGTTTCTTTGATTAGTCCCAAGATCATAATGAACAAATAAATGTGAATGAATAACGAAGAAATACGGCCAAAACACACTTACATCGATCGGTTTAAGGATGTGTTGATCAACAAAAATTGCTCCAAGTCCTCTTTGAGATTCGGCCAATGTGGTGTGTTGAAGAAAAAGATGAAGCTCCAAGCTTTATGGATTCCAAGCTCTAAGATCGGTTCCTTATCACCTTGTTTGAACCTTTGAATGTGCTAGCAAAAGATTAAAGAAAATCCAATCTTCCTTAACCTTGTTAGAACTCACGGCAATGGCAAGCAAAATGGAGAGAGAGAGTTTTGTATTTGCTTTGTTTTTCTTAAAACAATAATAATTAAAATCCTTTACCAAAATATTTTGTATATGCTTTCAAAAAGTCAACAAATTTTGGCTCCAAAATTTCAATAAATGCTCACAACTACTCCCATCATGAATAGTGACAGCATGTCACTCATAAAAAGTGACTTTTGACATCTATCACCTTTATATGACAAGTGATGTGACTCGCGATGTGACTTGTGGGCCCCACTCGATTCGAAATGCGAGTGGGCCCGCAAACACTTCCGGGCTCGGTTTCGCTAACTCCGAATTAACGAATTTCCATCGCGACGTAATTAAATAATTATGCCTAGTGAAATTACTATTCACGTCGCTAACGAATTAATTCTAAATTAACTCGTTTGCCCGAATTAAAATCAGATTTTAATTCCGCGTCAAAATCCAATTTCATTTAATATATCGAAAATATTATTTTATCGATTAATTCCAAATTAATCTTTCTCTCTATTCAAATATTACTTTATCCAAGATAAATTTTCTCCACAATTAATCCCAGATTAATAAAGTCGAATCAAACGTCATCGGTGAATTTTCGGGAAGCGACCCAAGAGATCCCTGGATATGTTGGCAGTAAATACGGTCGTCGGACCATCCGAACACGTACGTACCTCGTACTACATTTTTTTACCGATTTACAAGACAAGGTTGGCTTCTAGCAAAACGCCACGCCTACCCAATTCTCCAGAAATATTCTTAATAGAATATACGATCTTTATCAGGCGTAGTATACCGTAGTATTACGTATTGTGATCCAGTATCGGATGTCACGTGAAAGGCCTGGTGCTGGAATAGTGTCTGCCCCGTACGAAGCACATATCGGATATCTAGCACTAGTCTCTTTGAATCGGATATTCATGACCTTGTCATATTATCCCGATGGTTGCAACACAATAGAGAACCAGTTCTGAATCCCTACGTGATCATCATCTCCATATGTCTGAAGTGATACTTCTGTCTTGACATCACATCTAATACACTACAATTCCCAATAAACCCAGCATAGGTGTACACAGAACCTGTCAAAGCCCTGGATGACCAAAACCAAAATTTACCGATTGTCGCAAGTACTAGCGATGCAAGTCTCAGGTTAAGACCAAATACATCTACCCTGAAGCGGACTCCCATAGACACATATACATACTACCAATGGGATTCCGCGGGGTCTATCCAGAGCGAAGCTGTTTTCGGTACCATCGGTAAAACACAACCTCCTATCGCACTTGCATAAGTATCATATACTTAAACATATGAGAACTATGCTATTATGCCCTCACAACGCACACAAGTGCAATACTAGTCTATTCCGTATTATCGATGTCCAATCTCGATAATACTACTACTAGGGATATTTAATGATTAAACCTTTATGGATTGATACTGTCTCATATCATCTCAATTCGGAACTAATCATAAGGACTTTTATCATTTATATATATCAAAGTAAATGAATCACAAAACGGTAAAAGGCAATTTCATTATAAAATAGTTAATTTTGTACAAAAACACAATGTCTTTTACAAACAGTGACGCTATGGGCCATAACTGTCCAAAAATCTCCCACTTGGCCTATAGCCAATCACTCAAGCATCTAATACCTGAATTATGTACATGTCAATCAAACTTTTACCGAGGAATCGCTTTCGTCAACGGATATACCATGTTGTCATCTGATGCGACCTTCTCGACCTTCACATCGCCACGATGTATGATCTCACGTATCAGATGGAAACGTCGAAGAACATGCTTGGATCGTTGATGAGACCGCGGTTCCTTAGCCTGCGCTATAGCCCCGTTATTGTCACAATACAATGGAACGGGCTCAGCTGCTAACGGAACTACTCCTAATCCAATTAGGAATTTTTGGATCCAAATTACTTCATTTGCTGCTTCAGCTGCAGCAATGTACTCCGCTTCAGTTGTTGAATCGGCAACAGTCTCTTGCTTGGAAGATTTCCAGCTCAGTGCTCCGTTATTCAAACAAAATATGTACCCGGATTGTGACTTACAGTCGTCTTTGTCGGTTTGGAAACTTACATCGGTATACCCAGTTACCTTAAGTTCCTCAATCTCCATAGATCAAGAAAGTATCCTTAGTTCGTCTAAGATACTTAAGGATATTCTTAACCGCCATCCAGTGACCTTCACCTGGATCTGCCTGATAGCGACTACACATGCTCAAAGCATATGAGACATCAGGTCGCGTACATACCATGGCATACATGATCGATCCGACTGCCGAGGCGAACGGTATCCTACTCATGTTGTCTCTCTCATCTTGAGTTTTAGGACACATGTCCTTAAATAGATAGACGCCATATGACACTGGCAACAGTCCCCTCTTGAACTGATCCATGTTGAATCTCTTCAACACTTTGTCAATGTACATGCTCTGGGAGAGTCCAAGCACCTTTCTAGATCTATCCCGGTAGATCTTTATTCCCAGAATAAAGGCTGCTTCTCCCAGATCTTTCATGGAGAATTTCAATGAAAGCCAAGCTTTCACCGACATTAGCATGGGAATATCATTGCCTATTAGCAATACATCATCAACATAAACGACAATAAAAGTTAGTACTCTCCCACTAACCTTCTTATATACATTAGGATCATCTTCGTTTTGAATGAAATCATATTCTTTTATGATCTCATCAAAACATTGGTTCCATGACCGCGATGCTTGCTTCAGTCCATAAATGGACCGATTTAACTTACAAACCTTCTTTGCAAGTCTAGGCATGATAAAACCGTCAGGCTATTGCATATAAACATCCTCCAAAAGGTTTCCGTTAAGGAAAGTGATTTTAACGTCCATCTGCCATATCTCGTAATCGAAATATGCAGCAATAGCAAGCATTATCCGAATGGATTTAATCATGGCAACGGGTGAGAAAGTTTCTTCGTAATCGACACACATGTCGTTGACGATACCCCTTCGCTACAAGCCTAGCCTTATACGTTTGTATGTTGCCATCCATGTCGGTCTTCTTCTTGAAGACCCATTTGCATCCAATAGGCTTTACGCCTTCTGGTGCATCAACCAGTGTCCAAACTTGGTTGGTGTACATGGAATCCATTTCGGACTTCATGGCTTCTTGTCATGAAGCAAAATCGATATCTTGTATCGCTTCCTCATACGTAGCCGGTTCGCTATCCTCAATGAGATTAATATATACATGAGGTGAGATCAGAAACCCATACCTCTCAGGTTGTTTCCTGACTCTCTCCGACCTACGCGGTCCTTGTGTAATAGAAGATTGTGGTACAGTCTCATCCCGGATGGACTGTTCTTGTTCCGTTGAGGATTCTATGCCATGAATAGTATCACTCTGATTTTCAACGAGTTCTACTTTCCTCCCACTAACCACGACATTTAGGAATTCCTTCTCAAGGAAAACCGCATGTAGAGCAACAAATATTTTACTCTCTCGTGGGTGATAGAAGTAATATCCTTTGGTTTCCTTAGGATATCCTACGAATAGGCATTTATCCATTAGGCTCAAGTTTGGTACCTTCCAAACGTTTGACGTATGCCCAGCATCCCCAAATCTTCAGGAATGAGAAACCTGGTTTCTTTCATGTCCATATCTCATACGAAGTCTGTTATACAGCCTTTGACGGAACCTATTCAAAATAAAATGCACTGTTTAATGCATATCCCCAGAAGGAAATAGGTAGCTCAATGCGACTCATCATAGACCTTACCGTGTCCAACAAAGTAAGGTTTCTCTGTTCGGACACACCGTTTAATTACGGTGTTCCAGGAGGAGTCCACTGTGAAAGAATACCATATTCTTTCAGTAATCTAGAAACTCATTGCTCAAGTATTCGCCACCACGGTCCGACCGTCTTAATACTCTTTACTCTTTGCCGGTCTGTTTTTCAACTTCGTGTCGAAACTCTTTGAATTTCTCAAAAGTTTCCGACTTGTGTCTCATGAGATAGACATAAACATGACGCGATGCATCATCCGTAAAGGTAACGAAGTATTTATATCCACCTCTAGCCTGGCTAGACATGGGCCCACAAACGTCACTATGATCGAGGGATAACAGTTCGGTGGCGCGTTCACCCTTACCGCTAAAAGGTGATTTAGGCATTTTGCCTAATAAGTAAAATTCACAGATGTCATATGAATTTGGATCAAAACCGTCCAAGTACCCACTCTTCGAAAGTTTGGATATGCGAGTCTTGTTTATGTGTCCTAGACGACAGTGCCACATATAAGTTTCATCTTTGTTACTCTCATTTGAGCCTTTTGTTTGTTATATTATATGTTGGAGATAGATTTATATTCAAAATATAAAGACCATTATTTGCAACAACAGTATAAATTTCTACATCATTTTTATATAAGTAACACACAGTGTTGCGAAATACAAAAATATACCCACATTGGGTTAACATAGATACAGATATGATATTCCTAGTCAAAATAGGTACATAATAACAGTCATTTAGTTCAAGTACATGCCCCGAGGGCAGTTCCAAAACAAAAGTGCCCACGGCCAAAACAGCAACAGGTGTCCCATTTCCAACACGCAGATCAATCTCCCCTGAAGCCAGTCTCCTGCTAATCTGCAGATCCTGCACATTAGTACATATATGGGTACCACAACCAGAGTCAAAAATCCAATTTTTTAAAACTAGAAGTAGTCATGTTTATTTCAATAAAAAACATACCTGAGGCCGGTGCCTTGCCCGGCTTTATCTCCTTCTGGACGCCTTGTACTCCGCGCAGTCACGCTTCCAGTGACCCTGCTTGCCGCACTGGAGGCAAACATCCTGAGATTTGTCCTTAGGCTTCCCAGAAGCCTTTGACGATTTGGCCTTGCCCTTTCTTTTATGCTTCTTTTTCTTCACACCTCCAGTTGCCTTGGGCCCAGCCCTCGGTGTCTGAGATGTCGAAGCAAAGTGCGCCTCGCGCTTGTTGCCCTTGAGAAGCTCCTTCTCATCTTCCTTGAGAGTATGCAATAACTCTCTAAGAGTATCATCTGTGTTCATTAAATTATAGTTTATGATGAATTGTCTCCAGGTGTCGGGAGAGATTGCAAGATCATATCTATGGTAATCTCAGCCTCAAAGCCTATCCCCATCTCAGCTAGCTCATCTATGTCAGCAATCATCTGTGCCACATGGGACTCAACAGACATACCTTCTAACATACGTGAACGGAAGAGCTTCTTTACTAACATATCTCTGCAATATTTTGTTAGATCGGTGAAGATCGTGCAACCTCGCTAACATGTTATAAGGATCAAAGTCTCTGTTTTGTCGACGAAAATGCTGAGTCATGGAAGCAAGAATAATATACTGAGCAGTATCACAATCATCGCTGTGAGTCTTCCAAAGCTCCAGCTCAAGTGTCTGATCAGGTGTGGGTTTAGGCCCAAGAGGTGTCTGTATGGTGTATAACAGCCTCTCGGCTCCAAGGACTATCCTTATATTCATTTTCCAATCGGCAAAGTTCGTGCCCTTAAAGACATTCTTGCCCATGATAATGTCTCGTACATTTCTCTTTCCAGTCATCTTGACTATGATAGTCCAACTATCTAGTCAACGATATTTGGGTACAGCCTAACTGTTACAAGAAAAATAACATTGTATTAGTCCAACTAATAAAATAATTTTGATGAAATAATGTGAAATGCGTAAAGCTAAGTATCTGAATGAAATTGCAAATTCAATACTAGCCTCCCACTATTTTTCGGCGAGCCTCTAACCCTCTGTCGAGTACTCGGGAAACCCAGTTTCCTAGTGGGCTAGGATCCCGTTAAATAACACACAACCTTGACTTTGGCCAACAGCTGTATGAATTTAACTAGGTAGATCTCGAAGATCAATGGATCTCATCCAATTCCTAGATCCGGTGGTGGACATCCAATATCTAATACATTTTCCTAACCTTTTTATCTGAATCAACTAAGCATTGGCTTTGGCACAACAAGCTTAATGATTCCAGTTAAGCCGGACCCATTGACATGGAAAGCTTCGTAATCAATGTCGATGGACAAGAAGTGATCTTGACTTTGGCCAATAAATCAAAACTTGGACAAGACACCGATATGGAACAAAACTCTCATGATTCAAACACATCCGCAATTGACAAAGGTCTTGATTTTGGCCAACAAACCAATGCCAACTTTGGATCTTGAGTAAGAATCACTCAACGGAAGGAAAAACGCTTAATATGTTTTGAGGGTTTTTCGCGTAAATTGGCAATGAATTTATTATCTTTGTTAAGGTCTCATCATACACCCTTAAGCATGCTTCTAAACATCATAAGCGCGGAAAGTAAATTAATAACGATATGCGGATGGATATTTAAACAGATTGTTCCTATAACAAATCACTCTCTTTACTCTCCCCGGCTAGCACTATTCTACTTCTACCCAATTATATAATATAATAAGAGAAACCTCATTAAAATTGAAGGGAATTAGGTGAGAAGAGAATACAAAGAATCAATAAGAGAGAAGGCTGGACACGCAGGTCTAATTTATAAATTTCAAATTTACAATAATTTCCAAAATTACCCTTTACCTTCTAATATCCATCCGATATACGCTATTCATTCAACACATCCATATATTCATTCATAGCATGCATTTCAACCAATCTAATCCAATTAATTAGTCTTTAATTATGTGACCATCCAATGTTCAAACAACGATTTGATTTTGCGCGAGTCCAACTCGTTTGAGAATAAGTACTTAAAGTACGAATTCTTGAATTATATCGAACTACTCGTCAAATCTAATTTAAGTCGTATTCAATACTAATTCATTTATTTAATTCCAAATTAATATTTTACACTTTTAATGCGCTTTAACGACTAAGATTCCAAATCTAATCTTATCGGGTCTCAAAGCCCAACTAACATTCAATGTTCGTCTAATTAAAATATGATGGGCTTTCTATTGATTTCATAAGGCATGGGCTTTGGTCAATGTGGGTCAAACCCAATTACCAAGCCCAAGTAAGAATCACCCTCATTTGCCATAAAACCAATATCAAGCCCATAAGGCCCAATTAAACTTTAAAGCTCATTTATTACATTTGAACTTAATGGAATGATTTAGGCCCAATTTTGATACAATCCAATTGGCCTAAACCAACTTTGCCCAACCAAGCCCATTATGCCCAAATATAATAATTTCAAGCTCAATTCAAAATTAAGCCCATTAACCAAATTTTAAAATTCCAAATTTTATAACTTAATTAATTAAAGTGTAATACATCAATTAATTACCCAAATTAATATTTCCAAAATACAATTTACCAATAATTATGTATCCATTTGTTCAATTAATGTCCAACATTATTAAGTCAAAAAATCAAGTCCATACATGTCATATTTCTCTCGGCCAAGGTAAGGTTTTAAGTCCGATTTCATTTTTCAATCCGATCGAATTACAAATCGATTTTTCCATTCGTTTCAACTCATCCAATAATCATCAAAACAAAAATTTCCAAGAGCCTAGGGTATCTTAAGCATTTGGCCAAGCCATAGGGTGGGGCAAATTTTGATCCAATCAATATTTGTTGAAATTGATCTTATCCAACCTCAATACATTAACATAAAAAACATACTCAACCATCCAATTTAATCAAATCATGCTCACATGGATTTTCCCCAAATTTTACCCTAATACATTTCATGCTCATTATAGGCTCAATGTTACCATTGTTGGTTTGTATGATTTGTCCCAAGATCATAATGAACAAAGAAATGTGAATGAATAACGAATAAGTATGGCGGAAACACACTTACATCGATCGGTTTAAGGATGCGTTGATCAACAAAAATTGCTCCAAGTCCTCTTTGATATTCGGCCAAGGTGGTGTGTTGAAGAAGAAGATGAAGCTCCAAGCTTTATGGATTCCAAGCTCTAAGATCGGTTCCCTATCACCTTGTTTGAACCTTTGAATGTGCTAGCAAAAGATTAAAGAAAATCCAATCTTCCTTAACCTTGTTAGAACTCACGGCAATGGCAAGCAAAATGGAGAGAGAGAGAGAGTTTTGTATTTGCTTTGTTTTTCTTAAAACAATAATAATTAAAATCTTTTACCAAAATATTTTGTATATGCTTTCAAAAAGTCAACAAATTTTGGCTCCAAAATTTCAATAAATGCTCACAACTGCTCCCATCATGAATAGTGACAGCATGTCACTCACAAAAAGTGACTTTTGACATCTATCACCTTTATATGACAAGTGATGTGACTCGCGATGTGACTTGTGGGCCCCACTCGATTCGAAATGCGAGTGGGCCCACAAACACTTCCGGGCTTGGTTTCGCTAATTCCGAATTAACGAATTTCCATCACGACGTAATTAAATAATTATGCCTAGCGAAATTACTATTCACATCGCTAACGAATTAATTCTAAATTAACTCGTTTGCCCGAATTAAAATCAGATTTTAATTCCGCGCCGAAATCCAATTTCATTTAATATATCGAATATATTATTTTATCGATTAATTCCAAATTAATCTTTCTCTCTCTTCAAATAGTACTTTATCCAAGATAAATTTTCTCCGTAATTAATCCCAGATTAATAAAGTTCGAATCAAATGTCATCGGTGAATCTTCGGGAAGCGACCCAAGAGATCCCTGGATATGTTGGTAGTAAATACGATCGTCGGACCATCCGAACACGTATGTACCTCGTACTACATTTTTTACCGATTTACAAGACAAGGTTGGCTTCTAGCAAAGCGCCATGCCTACCCAATTCTCCAGAAATATTCTTAATGAAATATACGATCTTTATCAGGCGTAGTATACTGTAGTATTACGTATTGCGATCCAGTATCAGATGTCACGTGCAAGGCCTGCGGCTGGAATAGTGTCTGCCCCGTACGAAGCACATATCAGATATCTAGCAACTAGTCTCTTTGAATCGGATAATCATGACCTTGTCATATTATCCCGATGGTTGCAACACAATATAGAACCAATTCTGAATCCCTGCGTGATCATCATCTCCATATGTCTGAAGTGATACTTCTGTCTTGACATCACATCCAATACACTACGATTCCCAATAAACCCAGCAGAGGCGTACACATAACCTGTCAAAGCCCTGGATGACCAAAACCAAAGTTTACCGATTGTCGCAAGTACTAGCGATGTAAGTCTCAGGTTAAGACCAAATACACCTACCTTGAAGCGGACTCCCATAGACACATATACATGCTACCAATGGGATTTCGCGGGGTTTATCCAGAGTGAAGCTGTTTTCGGTACCATCGGTAAAACACAACCTCCTATCGCACTTGCATAAGTACCCTATACTTAAACATATGAGAACTATGTCGTTATGCCCTCACAACGCGCACAAGTGCAATACTAGTCTATTCCGCATTATCGATGTCCAATCTCGATAATACTACAAATAGGGATATTTAATGATTAAACCTTTATGGATTGATACTGTCTCATATCATCTCAATCCGGAACTAATCATAAGGACTTTTACCATTTATATATATCAAAGTAAATGAATCACAAAATGGTAAAAGGCAATTTCATTATAACATAGTTAATTTTGAAAACACAGTGTCTTTTACAAACATTGACGCTATGGGTCATAACTGTCCAACAATGCGGTCTTCGAATGGGTTGATGCTCCGCGGATTTTCCTATTTACTGCTTCGTTGTTTTCCTTCGCTGCCTCACTATTTTCGGCTGCTGTTTTACTCCGTTTCGCTGCTGTTTTCTTTGTATTTTTTTTATCACTGCTTGTGATTTTGAGGGCTGTTTTGGCTTGTGGTTTGCGGATTTACTGGACTATTTTTCAGGGAGAATTTCGGTAATGTGGGACTGTATTTCTGGATAGTTTTTGCGACAGTTTCTGGACAGTTTTTAGTAGTGTTTTGCGGTAGGTTCTGGGTGCAGTTCATGGCAAATTTTTCGGTGGTTTGTGAATGTAATTTAGGGCAAATTTTTTGGTGGTTTGCTAGACAGTTTAGGGCAGATTTTCAGTGGTTTGCTGGACAGTTTAGACGTGAAGGTTAGAGGCTGTTCAAGGGAGATTTGCGTGAAGGTCAATGGCTGTGTTGAGGGCAGTTTTGGCGTGTAGTGCAGAGGTATTTGTAAGAGGTTTTGTGCGGCAATGCAAGGAAATTTTATGATATTTTTCACGTGAATGAGCTAGGGGCTTCAATGTATTGGTTTAGGCTTCTTTTTATAGGCAAGGGTTGGGGTTTAACTTGTGCAAGATGGAAAGAAATATTTGTGTAATTATGAGGGGATATCTTAATTAGTGTGCTATAAGGAAAAATCTATCTAATGAGGGATGTGATTTGGTTTGATTTGATTTCTTTAATTTGGGAAGGTGATTTGTCTTGATTTTAGCATGTGTTTAATGTGTGATTTTTTTTATTTTGGAAGGGTGATGGGCTTGGCATTAGGTTTCTTTTGATGGGCTTGGTGTGTGTTGCGGTGGTTTCGGGCCAAAGATATGTTGCTTGCGGGGGTTTTGGGTCAAGGGTGTGTTTTAAAACAAAGGTCCGACGAGCGAACCCACAACTAAGTAAACGAATTTAGTCCAACAAGATATGGATTTCTGACTTTCCATTCCGACGTCTGTTTCCCGTGACTTCCAAAACTTAAAGAGGAGTGCCTCCGTACGAGACTCATCATCGGGACTTACATGCAAAAATGCAGTGCTTACAGTCGCCCCCACTTTGCTGGGACTTGTGCAGTGTGTAACAGTGACAATCCTATCAAAGTTATGCAATGCATTTTTACTTACCTGGCTCGCCAGCTGCCACTTTGACTTGTCTGTTGCTTTGAATTGAGTTGATCTGGTTGTGCCATACCCGGCATGCTAAACCCCATACCCGAATTGTCATACCCGGCGTGCTAAACCCCATACCCGAGGTGTCGTGGTTGTTTCTCCATACTTGGAGTGCCATATCCGGCGTGCTAAACCTCATACCTGAGGGTCGCGGTTGTGTCTCCATACCCGGAGTGCCAAACCCGCGTGCTAAACCTCATACCCAAGGTGTCGCGGTTGTGTCTCCATACCCAGACTGTCATACCCGATGTGCTAAACCCCATACCCGAGGTGTCACAGTTGTGTCTCCATACCCGAAGTGCCATACCCGGCTTGCTGATAATGTGTGTCTCCATATTCGGAGTGCCATACCTGGCGTGCTGATGATGTGTGTCTCCATACCCGAAGTGTCATACCTGGTGTGCTGATTATGCGATGGTTCATTCTCGAACCGTGCTACATGAGGAAGAGGAGACTGGTCGCCCCAGTCTTGGTTCATTTTTCTATTCTTCACTACTTTCATTTAGTCTACATAGATCTCTTGATGTGCTATCACATGTCGACATACTGTATTGCCTCTTTGCGAGATAATCCTGATAGCTAAACATATTTTCGTCCTCAACGGATGCTTCGTGTCGAAACCTGAGAATCTTCAAAGTACTAATACACTCAAATCCGCTCCTCTGAATGAGTGATCTGAACTAGACTCCTAGTGTGTGTGTGCCAAGTCTCTTTCACAGCTTAATCCTTAAGTAAGCCAACTCGATGATTTTATCTCGGAGAATTGGATCAGTGGGTCTAACCAACCGAGACGTCTTGATCATACTCTATGATTACTTCCTCGTACTCAACATGATATGATTTTCTTCTTTTTTCTTTTGTCTATTTCTTTTCTTTCTTTTCATTTTGAACTTCTTTTTTTCTCTTTCTCTTTTTCTTTTTCTTTTTTCTTTCTTGTTGGACAATTATGACCCATAGCATCACTATTTGTACAGAACATGATTTTGTTGTACAAATTAACTGTGTGACAAAGGAAACTGCTCTTTTTATATTTGTAATTAGATTACATGAATATAAATGATAAAAGTCCTTATGATTAGTTCCGGATTATAAGATATGAGATAATATCAATCCACTAAGGTTTAATCATTAAACATCCCTAGTCGTAGTATTATCGAGAATGGACATCGATAATGCAGAATAGACTAGTATTGTACTTGTGCGCGTTGTGTGAGCGTAACAACATAGTTCTCATATATTTAAATATTGGATACTTATGCAAGTGTGATAGGAGGTTGTGTTTACCGTTGGTACGGAAACAGCTTCGCTTCGGATAGACCCAACGGAATCCCATTGGTTGTATGACAATGTGTCTATGGGAATCCGAATCAGGGTAGATGTATTTGGTTTTAACCTGAGACTTGCATCGCTAATACTTGCGATAATCATTACGCTTTAATTTTGGTCGTCCGAGACTTTAACAGGTTCTGTGTACGCCTCTTCTAGGCTTATTGAGAATCGTAGAGTATTGGATGTGATGTCAAGATTGAAGTATCACTTCAGTCATATGAAGATGATTATCACGCAGGGATACACAACTGGTACTCTAATGTGTTGCAACCATCGGGATAATATGACAACGTCATGATTATCCGATTAAAGAGACTAGTTGATTGTGATCCGATATATATTTCGTACGGGGCAGACACTATTCCAGCCCCAGGCCTTGCATGTGATATCTGATACTGGATCGCAATATGCAATACTACGTATTCTACGCCTGACATAGATTGTATATTCCAATAAGAATATTTTTGTAGAATTGGGTAGGCACGATGCTTTGCTATAAGCCAACCATGTCTTGTAAATCGGTTAGCACGTATTATGAGGTACGCACTTAATCGAATAGTCCGATAACCGGATTTACTGCCAACATATCCAGAGGTCTCTTGGGTCGCTTCACAAAGATTCACCGATGACAGTTGATTTAAATTAGAATTAATCTGGGATTAATTAAGAGAGAGAAAATTAATCTGGGATTAATTGAGGCATTATTTAATCTGGAATTAAATGTGTTCGAAATAGAGAGAGCGCGATTAATTTAGAATTAATCGGTAAAATAAATTTAATAGTTAAATTTGATTTTTCTATTTAATTTATTGATATGGGCTAAAATTAATATATCAGATCTATTAATTGGAATTAGATTTCAATGCGAAATTAAAGTCGGACTTTAATACATGCAAACGGATTAATTTAGAATTAATTCGTAAACGGAATTCGTAATAAATTTACGAGGCGTCGTTATTTGATTAAATTAGATTTAATTATTTAACGATGAAAATTCATTTAATCGGATTGAACGGATCCGAACCGCGGCAAATATTCGTAGAAATCATTTGAATTTTGAATTCAAAATATGGGGCCCACTTCACATGTGGTAGTTGGGAGAGTAGTTGGCATTTATGTCATACCACCAACTTTGCCAACCACCTTGAAATGGTTTTGGTGAAACCATTTACCCAACCACATTGTTTAGGTGAAAAGGGTAAATTGGTTTTCACCAAAAGTCTTCTCTCTCTTATTTTGGTAACACATCTCAAAACACAAACCCTAGCTTCATCCAAATGGGCGTGAATGGCCTTTGATCCTCTCTTTGATTTTGTGGCAAAATCATTCAAATCTAGCACTTCAAAGATTAACAATGGTGATAGGGAAACAACTCAAAGCTTGGAATCAACATTGAAAGGTTGGATCTTGGAGATCACTTCTCAAAAATTTTAAATTCCAATTCGTTCATTGTAAGTATATTCCACAACTTATAATGATCTTTATCACACACTTTCATGCTTATTAGATCCTTGGCATGTTCTAGGAACACTAACAATGGTATCATGAGTCAATTTTAAGCATGAAAAATTTTAGGGTTCTTGAGACTTTAATTTGGGGTTTTTATGTTTTGAGCATGATTCTTCAAATTGATGTTTGAGTATGCTTAGAATATGATAACTTGGAGTTATACATGATTATATTTGAGAAATATTGATCGGATTAAAATTTTATAAATACCTTACCTTGGCCGAATTCACTGCAGTCCACTGCACTTTGAAATTTTAATTTTTACAACATTGGATGTGTTTAATGCATGATATAAATGTTGATTGTTGGTTTGATTAGATTGGAATCAAAGTCAATAATGATTATGTTAAATTCAAAGAGCATGTTGAGCATGAAAATGATATGTTTTGCTTCAATTTATGTTGAGCATAAATTGATTAACTTAAGCATGATTAATTAGTTAATTGATGTTTTGGAAATATTAAGGTTAATTAATTAATCATGGCTAATACACTTTAATTATAATAATTAAAATATTTGGAATATTAAAATTATAATAATTGGCATTTAAAGTTTATTGGGCTAAAAGTGTGTAATTAGGCTTAATGGGCTTGGTTTGACCAAGTTTGGTTTTGGACTTTTGGATTGAATCCAATTGGGCCCAAAACCAATTCCATAAAATCCAAATACATCATTTGGCCCTTTAAAGAATTTAATTGGGCCTAATGGTCCTAAATTGATTTGTTGGCAATAGGGTGATTCCTATTGGGCCTTGGAATTTTGGGTTTGATCCATTATGACCAAAGCCCATGCCTTAAGAATCAATTAAAAGCCCATTGGACTTTAATTAAAATGGCATTGGATGTTATTGGACCTTTAAGACCCATCAAGATTGGATTTGGAATCCAAGTCTTTAAGGCATATAAATAAGTGTAAGTGTTTAATTTGGAATTAAATTTGAATTAGTATTGAATACAAATAAATTAGATTTAAAGTTGTAGTTCGATATAATTCAAGAATACGTACTTAAAAGTATTTATTCTTAAACGAGTTGGACTCGCGCAAATCAAATCGTTGTTTGAACATTGGATGGTCATTAATTCAAAGATTAATTAATTGGATTAGATTGATTGAATAACATGCTTTGTATGAATACATGAATGTGTTGTATGAATAATGTATATCAGATGGATATTAGAAGGGTGAGGGCAATTTTGGAAATTGTAATATTTTTAGAATTTATTAATTGGACCTGCGTGTCCAGCCTTCTATCTCTTTACTTTTTGTAATTCTCTTCTCACCAATTCCCTTCAATGTTAATGAGGTTTCTTTATTGTATTATGTAATTTGGTAGAAGTTACAATAGTTCTAACCGGGGAGAGAAAAATGAGTGATTTGTTCTAGGAACAATTTGTGAGATATCCATCCGCATATCATTATTAATTTATTTACCGAACCTTATTATGCTTTTAGAATGCATGCTTAAGGGTGTATGATGAGACCTAATCAAAGATAATTAATTGGTTGCCAATTACGCGAAAAACCCTCAACAAATATTAATTCGTTTTTCTTCTATTGAATGATTCATTCTCAAGATCCAAGATTGGCATTGGTTTGTTGGCCAAAGTCAAGACCTTTGTCCATCGAGGATATGTTTAAATCATGAAGGCTTTATTCCATATCGCATGCCTTGGGCAAGTTGTGATTTGTTGGCCAAAGTCAAGATCACTTCTTGTTCATCGACATGGATTACGAAGCTTTCCAAAGTCAATGGGTCCCGTTTGACTGGAATCATTAAGCTTATTGTGTCAAAGCCAAGGCTTAGTTGATTCAGAGGAAAAGGTTAGGCAAGTATATTGGATATATTGGCATATATATTGTATATATATTTCGGACTTGGAGGTCCACCTACCGGATCTAGGAATTGGATGAGATCCAATTGATCTTAGAGATCTACCTAGTTAAATATCATACAGCTTGTTGGCCAAAGTCAAAGTTGTGTGTTATTTAACGGGATCCTAGCCCACTAGGAAACTGGGTTTCCCGAGTACTCAACAGAGGGTTAGAGGCTTGCCGGAAAATAGTGGGAGACAAGTATTAAATTTTTAATTTCATTTAGATACTTGCCAATACGTGCTCATTTCAATTTTTGTCATTTAATAAATATATTAGTTGGACTAATATTCAATTGTTATTTTAATTAAACAGTTGGACTTTATTCAAACTACTTCGTTTATAGTTGATTTATAAATTGGATTATAGTAATCAATATATTTGAATTTTACCGATCATTTATAGTTGATTATATAATTGGATTATAGTAATCAATATATATTTGAATTTAACCAATCAAAATGTAATTAGTTATATAGTTAAACTATAGTAATCATTACATTAGATTGTACCCGAAATGTTGATTGGATAGTTGGACTATAGCAATCAAGATAACTGAAAGATTAGCGTCAAAGAACATAATCCTAGGTGAAAATATCTTAACGGCATAATTTTCTAGAATGGGAAACGAATCTCAGGATAGTCCTGGGAGTTGAGAAGTTACTCTATTTGATAGAGCGACCTTTCGGGCCTAAGTCCGGAGTTGAGCAAATAGTGGAGCATGAGCTTTGGAAGACTCATCGTGATGAAAATTTTAGTGCTCAATCCATTATGCTTGCCGCAAAGACTTCTTAATTTCTTCGTCAAAACTAAGGATTAGATCCTTATACTATGATGTTGAAATTAAAGGATCTTCATAGATCTATTCTTAGATCTTAGAAATGCTAAATGCAATAGAAAATTCTTAGAGAGTTAATGGCTATGCTCAAGGAGACAGAGCCAGTGTTTGCAAAAGGGTAAGAAGCGCAAGACGCATCTTACTTCAACATCTTAGAAGATCAAGGCTTGGCCGAAGACTTCTAAGGATATGAAGAAAAGGGCAAGGCAAAATTCGTCACAGTCTTCTAGGAAGACAAAGGATATATCCCAAGATGTCTGCCTAAACTGTGACAAATAGGGTCATTGGAAACATAAATGCCATATGGACAAGGCAGACATGAAGGAAGTGAAGGCGGGGTAAGGCTCCGACTTCAAGGATGTTTGTTATAAACATGTTCACTACTGTAGACGCTGGATTTTGGTCGAGGTCCACAATTGAGAATGGGTTGAGAGAGGCACGAGCGAACCTACAAAATAAGAGCAAAACGAAAGAGTCGGTTACTGCCCACCAGTGTGGTGGAAGCCGTAGGCACTCCGACGCTCAAGTTAGACAAAATGAGTTTTTTCAAAGGTGAATGGATTAAGGTCTTAAGATACCTCAACCACTGAACTATTGCCGTGAGGGCGGAATCTTAGGTTTAGTCTGATGATAAGAGTCCCCTGCCTTTGTCCCTTGCTTCTCCCTTTTATAGGTTGATGTCGAGTCTCTATTTTACCGTTGGAAGTCTCCTCATTGATATTCTCATTTATGTCCTTTAGATCTGACATTCATCCCCTGAAACCGTCGACTTCAAGATGATATTCATGAATTCGGATCCACCTTCCGATCTTTGTAACTGGTGCCCATTTGTCTGTCTTTATATCGGTGATATTGGGCTTTGTGAGGCGGCCCGTGGGTCTCATGCCTGGCTCCAGATCTTTGTGGTTGGCTTCTGCGGTAAAAGTCGATTTTACCCCTGGGCCCAATTTTGGCCCGTACAGTTTGTCCCCTACTCTCTAAGTCTGGAAGTCCCAGGCTTTGAGAGTATCTTGTGTCGGACAAATCGAGATATGGACGATCACTCCTCTGACCTTAACGTTGGTCTCTGAGCAAATGGCGTCTTGTTTTAGGAAAAATTCAGGCTTACTCTTTTTGTCGTATGAGGTGATAAGTTTGATGACTTATAATTGATTCGACACAAATTATCAGGAGTGTCCTTTGACCGACTGAACCGGGCGGCGGTTCAGGGTCACACTCGACACGTCGTTTTTGTTGCTTGAATTTCATGAGCGTATTTGATTCGACGCGTGTCATTAGGGGTGTCCTTTGTTTGACCGAGCGAGGTGACGGTTCAGGAACACACTTGATACACGGATCATGTGGGGGAAGTCCCCTGGTCGACTGAACATGATGGAGGTTCAGGTATAACCTCACTCGACTCGTCGCATGAGTCGAGTGGATCCTATGATCCCATGACTCTGCACGGATCATGTGGGGGATGTCCCATGGTCGACTGAACTTGATGCAAGTTCAAGTATAACCTCACTCGACTCGTCGTATGAGTCGAGTAGATCATATGATCCCATGACTCTGCACGGATCATGTGGGGGATGTCCCCTGGTCGACTGAACCTGATGGAAGTTCAGGTATAACCTCACTCGACTAGTCTTATGAGTCGAGTGGATCATATGATCCCATGACTCTACACGGATCATGTGAGGGATGTCCCCTGGTCGACTGAACCTGATGGAGGTTCAGGTATTACCTCACTCGACCCGTCGTATGAGTCGAGTGGATCCTATGGTCCCATGACTCTGCACGGATCATGTGGGGGATGTCCCCTGGTCGACTGAACCTGATGGAGGTTCAGGTATAACCTCACTCGACTCGTCGTATGAGTCGAGTGGATCCCATGATCCCATGACTCTGCACGGATCATGTGGGGGATGTCCCCTGGTCGACTGAACCTGATGGAGGTTCAGGTATAACCTCACTCGACTTGTCGTATGAGTCGAGTGGATCCTATGATCCCATGACTCTGCACGGATCATGTGGGGGATGTCCCCTGGTCGACTGAACCTGATGGGGTTCAGGTATAACCTCACTCGACTCGTCGTATGAGTCGAGTGGATCCTATGATCCCATGACTCTGCACGGATCAATGTGGGGGATGTCCCCTGGTCGACTGAACCTGATGGAGGTTCAGGTATAACCTCACTCGACTCGTCGTATGAGCCGAGTGGATCCCATGATCCCATGACTCTGCACGGATCATGTGGGGGATGTCCCCTGGTCGACTGAACCTGATGGTAGGTTCAGGTATAACCTCACTCGACCCGTCGTATGAATCGAGTGGATCCCATGATCCCATGACTCTGCACGGATCATGTGGGGGATGTCCCCTGGTCGACTGAACCTGATGGAGGTTCAGGTATAACCTCACTCGACTCGTCGTATGAGTCGAGTGGATCCTATGATCCATGACTCTGCACGGATCATGTGGGGGATGTCCCCTGGTCGACTGAACCTGATGGAGGTTCAGGTATAACCTCACTCGACTCGTCGTATGAGTCGAGTGGATCCTATGATCCCATGACTCTGCACGGATCATGTGGGGGATGTCCCCTGGTCGACTGAACCTGATGGAGGTTCAGGTATAACCTCACTCGGCTCGTCGTATGAGTCGAGTGGATCCTATGATCCCATGACTCTGCACGGATCATGTGGGGGATGTCCCCTGGTCGACTGAACCTGATGGAGGTTCAGTTATAACCTCACTCGACTAGTCGTATGAGTCGAGTGGATCCTATGATCCCCTGACTCTGCACGGATCATGTGGGGGGATGTTCCCCTGGTCGACTGAACCTGATGGAGGTTCAGGTATAACCTCACTCGACTCGTCGTATGAGTCGAGTGGATCCTATGATCCCATGACTCTGCACGGATCATATGGGGGATGTCTCCTGGTCGACTGAACCTGATGGAGGTTCAGGTATAACCTCACTCGACTCGTCGTATGAGCCGAGTGGATCCCATGATCCCATGACTCTGCACGGATCATGTGGGGGATGTCCCTGGTCGACTGAACCTGATGGAGGTTCAGGTATAACCTCACTCGACGTCTTCGTATGAATCGAGTGGATCCCATGATCCATGACTCTGCACGGATCATGTGGGGATGTCCCCTGGTCGACTGAACCTGATGGAGGTTCAGGTATAACCTCACCCGACTCGACTCGTCGTATGAGTTGAGTGGATCCTATGATCCCATGACTCTGCACGGATCATGTGGGGGATTCCCCTGGTCGACTGAACTGATGGAGTTCAGGTATAACCTCACTCGACTCGTCGTATGAGTCGAGTGGATCCTATGATCCCATGACTCTCCACGGATCATGTGGGGGATGTCTCCTGGTCGACTGAACCTGATGGAGGTTCAGGTATAACCTCACTCGACTCGTCGTATGAGTCGAGTGGATCCTATGATCCCATGACTCTGCACGGATCATGTGGGGGATGTCCCCTGGTCGACTGAACCTGATGGAGGTTCAGGTATAACCTCACTCGACTCGTCGTATGAGTCGAGTGGATCCTATGATCCCATGACTCTGCACGGATCATGTGGGGGATGTCCCCTGGTCGACTGAACCTGATGGAGGTTCAGGTATAACCTCACTCGACTCGTCGTATGAGTCGAGTGGATCCTATGATCCCATGACTCTGCACGGATCATGTGGGGGATGTCCCCTGGTCGACTGAACCTGATGGAGGTTCAGGTATAACCTCACTCGACTCGTCGTATGAGTCGAGTGGATCCTATGATCCCATGACTCTGCACGGATCATGTGGGGGATGTCCCCTGGTCGACTGAACCTGATGGAGGTTCAGGTATAACCACTCACTCGACTCGTCGTATGAGTCGAGTGGATCCTATGATCCCATGACTCTGCACGGATCATGTGGGGGATGTCCCCTGGTCGACTGAACTGATGGAGGTTCAGGTATAACCTCACTCGACTCGTCGTATGAGTCGAGTGGATCCTATGATCCCATGACTCTGCACGGATCATGTGGGGGATGTCCCCTGGTCGACTGAACCTGATGGAGGTTCAGGTATAACCTCACTCGACTCGTCGTATGAGTCGAGTGGATCCTATGATCCCATGACTCTGCACGGATCATGTGGGGGATGTCCCCTGGTCGACTGAACCTGATGGAGGTTCAGGTATAACCTCACTCGACTCGTCGTATGAGTCGAGTGGATCCTATGATCCCATGACTCTGCACGGATCATGTGGGGGATGTCCCTGGTCGACTGAACCTGATGGAGGTTCAGGTATAACCTCACTCGACTCGTCGTATGAGTCGAGTGGATATTGATCCCATGAGGGATCATGTGGGGGATGTCCCCTGGTCGACTGAACTGAAAGGTTCAGGTATAACCTCACTCGACTCGTATGAGTGATGCCCATGATCCCATGACTCTCTGCACGGATCATGGGGGATGTCCCCTGGTCGACTGAACCTGATGGAGGTTCAGGTATAACCTCACTCGACTCGTCGTATGAGTCGAGTGGATCCCATGATCCCATGACTCTGCACGGATCATGTGGGGGATGTCCCCTGGTCGACTGAACCTGATGGAGGTTCAGGTATAACCTCACTCGACTCGTCGTATGAGTCGAGTGGATCCTATGATCCCATGACTCTGCACGGATCATGTGGGGGATGTCCCCTGGTCGACTGAACCTGATGGAGGTTCAGGTATAACCTCACTCGACTCGTCGTATGAGTCGAGTGGATCCTATGATCCCATGACTCTGCACGGATCATGTGGGGGATGTCCCCTGGTCGACTGAACCTGATGGAGGTTCAGGTATAACCTCACTCGACTCGTCGTATGAGTCGAGTGGATCCTATGATCCCATGACTCTGCACGGATCATGTGGGGGATGTCCCCTGGTCGACTGAACCTGATGGAGGTTCAGGTATAACCTCACTCGACTCGTCGTATGAGTCGAGTGGATCCTATGATCCCATGACTCTGCACGGATCATGTGGGGGATGTCCCCTGGTCGACTGAACCTGATGGAGGTTCAGGTATAACCTCACTCGACTCGTCGTATGAGTCGAGTGGATCCTATGATCCCATGACTCTGCACGGATCATGTGGGGGATGTCCCCTGGTCGACTGAACCTGATGGAGGTTCAGGTATAACCTCACTCGACTCGTCGTATGAGTCGAGTGGATCCTATGATCCCATGACTCTGCACGGATCATGTGGGGGATGTCCCCTGGTCGACTGAACCTGATGGAGGTTCAGTATAACCTCACTCGACTCGTCGTATGAGTCGAGTTTATCGTGTGGTCGTAATTTATGTTATCTAAATTTTATTGGGTGCTAAGTTGAATATCGAGGAGATAAAGTGTCGAGTTTTAAATTAATGTTTGGTCGAATCGATGTTTTATTCGATGATTCCCTTTGGAGGTGAATCTGGCTTCACACGTGTCAATAGATGCTGAAAGACCTAATGCAATTTACGAGGCGTCCTTTTGGGCGGGAAATTTGGCGCCAGATCTTCAGGTAGTATGTATAAAGGAACATAGAGTGCTTCATTCCGTGATATTCGGAAGTCGAGTAAGGTGTGCTCTCAAGTGTCTCAAGGTATTCTTCGAAACTTTTTTCTTGTTCTTCATTCCTTTAAGTGTTCTTAGTGAATATTCAAGCTGTTTGATCTCCTGGTTTGCGTGAGTTGTTTTCAATTTGTGTTTGTGGGTTTTGATCTTTAGGAGGTAGGCTTCTAGGGGTTTAGTTGTTGTTTTTTATGCTTGTCGTTTGGAAGATGTCGAGTAGTGAATCTTTAGGCAGCTTAGGTGCCAAAATCGATACTTATGTCGAGTCGTCAAGTGATACCGCGGAATCATCAAGTGAAAGCAAGGAATTTGTAGAGTGTGAAGGTAGGTCGTACCAGGAATTTATCGAGAGTGGTGTTGTTACCTTAGCTATGCCTTCTCCACCAGTAATCCCTGCCGAGGCCATTCCGTTAAGGTCACTGCCCGCAATTGGGGAGTCGAGCGAATTACCCTGTACGAGTGAACCTACTAACTTATTATCAAAGAATCCTGCAAGTCGAATGACTGGGAAAGTATTGAGGGAACTCAGCTGTATGTACAGGTTCCCTAATACTTTGGAACTTCGGGGTGCCTTCGTCGAATGAAAGAATTGATTACAAGGTTCCTGGGTGGATTGGATTCTATGTGCGTCCATTTTTCGTAGGGCTGAGGTTTCCTATCCCGAGACTGGTTTGGGAGGTTTTGGATCACTTCGGAATTGCTCCTTCACAATTGATGCCCAACGCATGGAGGATCTTATTGTCGATTGAATGTTTATCCTTTGAAATGGGTATACTCTTCGAGGTGAAGGACGTTTTAGAGACGTATTATCTGAAGGAACATTTAAAGGAGAAAGGGAGGTATACGTTGATCCTTCGCCAAAGAAAGACACACTTGGTCGTTGGATTGCCGACAAATGATAGGGGAAATTGGCAGTCCTATTATTTCTTTGTGAAGGGTGAGGGTATCTTTGGATCGACCGGGGTTGGTCGAATCCCGGAATTTTGGTGTTTGTCGAGTGAGTAACGATCTTTTGCTTAATTTCAATCTTTGAATCGTTCATTTGTCTTCGAGTAATCATGATTTTATTGTTGCAGGTCCTCTACGGAACAAGTCATTCATCAGGACCGCACGTACGATCTCCAATACCAAAGCCATTCTGTCCCTGTCGGCCGAGAAAAGGGATTGCAAAACTATCCTAACGGAAAAGAGGTTAAGGTCGACTCCACTGTGGAAGGAAATCTATCATCGAGAAGAAGGTAAAGTTCTGGCCTTATGTAACGACGTTTTGTCCGTGATAAATAGTAGATGGTCGTGTCAAAAGTTATATGGGGGATATAGATATCAGGAGCCCCTAAAACCTAGAGAACTTTTATGCGCAGAGGAGATGATGACAGGACCATTCACGGTAGCTTCTCTTGATGAAATGAAAAGCCGAAGAAAGTCTCGCAAACTTCGAAAGAATGAGCCTGTAGCCGAAGAGGCGGTTGGCACCCAGCTGAAGGGTGTTATTCCTGTGGAGGGGGTTCTAGATAAGGGGAAATCGATCGAAATGAGTTCCGCGGGAAAGAAAAGAAAGGTTGTGGCTGAGGAAGAAGAAGATCCAGACAACCTTTTGCTGAAAGTTCCCCGAGAGTCGACAGCCATATCTGACCCTTCAAGTATCGACTCATTCGTGGAAGGGCTTTTGCTTGAAGGGGATGAAGTGAGGTTGGCCCAGATTGGTCCAGTAGAAGTTATGAAGAAGGCGATTGCGTTGAATTATCAGGTATTATTACTACTATTTTTTTTTTTGACTGACTCCTAAGGCTTGTGCCCGTAGGCCCTGGAGTGCAGCCTGTTCATGAAGAAGAATGTCGATTCCAGCCAGAGGAAGATCAAAGAGCTCGAAAAGGCACTGTCGACGTCGAGGAAGGAATCCTTAGAGTTGAGATCTGGGTTGGTCGCCTCTCAGAAGAAGGAGAGAGGACTCGAGAAAGAGTTGAAGGAGGTAAAGGCTGCTTTGAAATTGGAGAAGGAGACAGCAGAAATGGTAGTCGAGGGCTATAAGGAGGGATTTGAGAATGTGAAGAAGGAAAAAGATTTACTGCTTGAGCAATTGGAGGATATTGCCATTGACTCAATGATGAGGAATAGGTGTGACCTGATGAAGGAGTATGTCGCAGGAAAACATGTCGACTGGAAGCCGGAGAAATGGATTCGGGAGTATGAAAGCGTGCTGCCGGTCTTACTTCGTCCTCAGAGGACGATATAGAAGATAAAGGAGGAGAAGAAATGTCGAAAGAAATTGAGAGTGATGCAATTGGAATGGAGATCGCTGACCCAGTGGTCGAAGAACATACGGAGCCTGCCGAATGTGAGAACGTCGTGCTGGCACTACCCGACACCGAAGTGTCAACGGTAGTTGAGTCACAGGAAGAAGTTCAAGCCACTCTCCCCTGCACAACTGATGAAGGAGTAGATAACCCGTGAAGTCTAAGGGTCCAAAAGTTGTTCTTAATGAATGATATTTTGTTTGTAGTGTAACAGATTTGTGAAATGTCGTTGTTTTCTACTAATGCACATGTTGAATGAAAAGAATGCACTATTTAGGTGATATCTTGTTTCTTATGAATGAATTTCTTTATTTCGTAAAAACATCAATT
The DNA here is from genome assembly GCA_019454045.1 of Zanthoxylum bungeanum. Classification (NCBI taxonomy): domain Eukaryota; kingdom Viridiplantae; phylum Streptophyta; class Magnoliopsida; order Sapindales; family Rutaceae; genus Zanthoxylum; species Zanthoxylum bungeanum. Next base: position 25,113 of record SKCR01049699.1, read on the forward strand.
AAACAAATACTAGGAAAACAAATGTTGACAATCTAAACGAAGTCGTTTACCGGATGAACTTCTTAAGATGAAGTGCGTTCCAACTATTGCGCACAGGTTTTCCTTCCTCGGTTTGTAGTCTGTAAGCTCCTTTTCCAACTACCTTTGTGACAAGATACGGGCCCTCCCAATTTGGGCCCAACTTCCCATCTCTATGATCTCTTGTGTTTTGGAACACTTTGCGTAGTACCCAATCCCAGTTCTGAAGGTCCTGCTCCTGACATTTTTGTTGAAGTATCGAGCCATCTTCTGTTGATGAGTTGCCAGTCGAATGGAAGCTCGATCCCTTGTTTCATCAATCGTGTCGAGAGTGAAATTCATTAGATTTTGGTTGTCCTCTTCACCCAACCACTGGTAGCGAGGGGATGGGATGACTTCCTCAGTTGGGATTACTGCCTCCACTCCAAACGCCAGAGCGAATGGGGTTTCGTCTGTTGAAGACCTCTTTGTTGTGCGGTATGACCATAGTACTCCTGGCAGTTCGTCAGCCCAGGCTCCCTTTGCTTTCTCCAACCTCTTCTTCAGGGTGTTCATAATCGTCTTATTGGAAGACTCGGCTTGTCCATTTGCTTGTGGAAAGCGAGGGGTGGAGAAGTTCAACCTTATGCCCCAATTTCTACAGAAGTCCTGGAAGTGGTGGCTAATAAACTGTGCTCCGTTGTCAGTCACTATCTCTTTCGGTATGCCGAATCGACAGATGATGTTTTTCCATACGAAAGCTTGGGCTTCCTTGTCGCGTATTCTGGCGAATGCTTCTGCTTCTATCCACTTCGAGTAGTAGTCCGTCATTACGAGCATGTACACTCGTTGGCCAGGAGCCGTTGGGAGTTTACCAACAATGTCCATCCCCCACTTCATAAATGGCCATGGGGATAAAATGGGGTTTAGTCTCTCTGGAGGGAGGTGGGGTATTGGTGCGAATCTCTGGCACTTATCGCATTTCTTCGTGTATTCAGAGGAGTCGAACCTCATTGTGGGCCAGTAATAACCTGTCGTGTAGGCACGATGAGCCAAGCTCCTACCACCAGAATGATTCCCACATTCACCTTCGTGCAACTCGGCCAAAACATGTTGCGCTTCGTTAGGTGCAATACATTTCAGGTAAGGTCCTGTAAACGATCTTTTTAACAGCTGACTGTCGTATAACACATATCGGGCAGATTGTCTTTGAATCTTCTTTGCTTGAATTCTGTCGTCTGGGAGTGTCCCGTCTTGTAGATACTTTATAATTGGCGTCATCCAACTGTCGACAGTGCCAAGCGTCGCAACAAGCGTTTCTTCTTCACAAATCGCGGGCCAGCTTAAGTACACGATTGGAATAGTTCGCGATTCGTTCCCTTCCATCGTCGAACCAAGAATTGCCAATGCATCAGCCTGGGAGTTCTCGTTCCTTGGGACCTGTGTTATGGAAAATTTTTCAAAAGTCGATCGTATTCCACTGACCTTTTGTAGATAGGAAGCCATAGCTTGTCCTCTGGCCTGATACGACCCTTCAATCTGGTTCACAATCAACTGGGAATCGGTTTTCACTTCAATATCTTTGGCCCCCAACTCTTTAGCTAGTAACAGCCCAGCTATCAATGCTTCGTATTCTGCCTCGTTATTTGTAACTCTAAATCCACATTTGACCGCTTGCTGAATTATGTCGCCGGCTGGAGTTATGATCATGATTCCAAGACCGCAGCCTCTTTTATTACTTGCCCCGTCGACTGCTAATTTCCAAGGTTTCGTTGGCTGGATGGAGTTAATATCGACTTCAGTTGTTGTTAGTAAGCCAGGGGTGAAGTCGGCCACAAAGTCGGCCAAAGCTTGAGATTTTATGGCAGTTCTGGGCTGGTACGTAATGTCGTGTTCTCCAAGTTCGATTGCCCACTTCATCAACCTTCCTGATATTTCTGGTTTATGAAGTATTCCTCTCAACGGATAGGTCGTGTACACCGTGATCGGGTGCCCCTGGAAGTAGGGTCTTAGTTTCCTTGCGGCTGTAACAAGGGCGAAAGCTAATTTTTCCATCAAAGGGTAACGTTTTTCTGCTCCCAAAAGCGCTTTGCTCACGTAGTAGACTGGATGTTGGTCTCTCACCTCTTCTCTTACTAAGACTCCACTGACCGCTTGCTCGGAGACTCCCAAGTAAAGAAAGAGTCTCTCTGAGTCGTGTGGTTTGGACAGCAAAGGTGGTGTGGTGAGATACAATTTGAGCTTTGTCAGTGCTTCCTCACAAGCGGGCGTCCAGTCAAAGCTGTTTCCTTTCTTTAAAGCTGAAAAGAATAAGAAGCACTTATCTGTGGATTTGGAGATAAACCTGTTTAGAGCAGCAATTCTCCCAGTTAGTTTCATGACATCTTTTGGGCTGGATGGTGAAGGAATGTCGAGGATCGATCTGATCTGGTCCGGATTTGCTTCAATCCCTCGTCGAGTGACCACGTACCCCAAGAATTTTCCTGAAGCAACTCCGAAAGCACATTTAGTTGGATTTAGTTTCATTCCATACCTGTCCATGATGTCGAACGCTTCTCTCAAATGATCTAGGTGCTGCTCCGATTCGACCGACTTCACTAGCATATCGTCTATGTACACCTCCATTGTTTTCCCAATTTGGTGTCGAACATCTTGTTGACTAGTCTCTGATATGTTGCTTGCTCCCGCGTTCTTTAGGCCGAAGGGCATGACTTTGTAACAGAAAATCCCTTTGTTGGTGACGAAGGCTGTCTTCTCTTGGTCGCCCGGGTGCATGAGGATCTGATTGTAGCCTGAATACGCATCCATAAAACTTAATAGCTCATGCCCTGCCGTTGCGTCGACCATAGAATCAATGTGCGGAAGCGGAAACGAGTCCTTTGGACAAGCTTTATTCAAATCTGTGAAGTCGATGCAAACTCTCCATTTCCCGTTCTTTTTCTTCACCACAACGACATTCGCGAGCCACTCTGGAAATTGAACTTCTCTTATCGCTCCATTTTCCAATAACTTCTGGACTTCTTCGTCGATAATCCGGTTCCTTTCTGGGGCAAATTTTCTCCTTTTCTGTCTAACTGGGGTGTACTCTGGGTCCACATGTAATTCGTGGGTTATGAGCCTTGGGTCGACTCCTGTCATGTCTTTATGAGACCAAGCAAAACTGTCGTGTCGGCTTTTCAAAACTCTATGATGTCGGCTCGGAGTTTCGGATCTAATCCAACTCCAATTAACGTCTTGTGATCTTCGAACTGAGGATGAATCTGAACCTCGTCAAGCTTTTCTATGTTCGGCAGTACCGGCTCCAAAACCCGAGGTTCAGTCTGTAATTGCTATGCCGACTCGCCCTTCACCTTTAAAGTTGTTTGGTAGCAGCTCCTAGATGCCAACCTGTCGCCTCTGATTTCTTGTATTCCCCACCTAGTTGGGAATTTTATCACCTGATGGTAGGTTGATGAAACTGCTCTCATGTCGTGAATCCAGGGCCTCCCCATTATCAGGTTATATGCGGAAGGGCAATCTAAGACAAGAAACGTAGTCATTTTGTTGAATCCAGCAACGTATACCGGAAGTGAAATTTCTCCCATTGTGAACTTCTGCTCCCCGCTGAACCCTATCAACACTGTCGACCGTCGATTGATTTTATCCAAATCGGTTCCCATGTCGGTGAGGGCGCTCGCAAAAATTACGTTTGCCGAAGAACCTGTGTCGATCAACACCCGTTTGACCAAGAAATTGGCCACCTGCAACGAAATGACCAATGCGTCGTGGTGCGGGTTCAAGGTGTGGGAATTTTCATCGTCTGGAAATTCCATGGTCAGTTCTGTGAAGGCTTTTTCTACAGACGTAGCAGTATGGGTGACATTATTGATCAGAGCCCTCGTGTGTCGTTTGGCAGCAGAATAGGTAGTACCACTGATTCCTGAACCTCCAGAAATAACGTTGACCGTGTTATTTATAGGGGGTGGAAGGACAGGATCTTCTCCCTGGTTGGCTTTTTCATCCCTTCGTGACATGGTTGCCTTCCCCTTGTCTGTTAGCAGGTCTCTCAAGAAACCCTTGTTTAGTAGCTCCAAAACTTCTAACCTCAATGCCACGCACTCTGCTGTCGTATGACCATAGTCCCTGTGGAACTCACACCACTTCCTGGTGTCTTTTTTTGACGAACTGTCCCTGGAGCGTGGAGGCCACTTTACTTCATTCCCCATCTTTCTAAGCACGGTAACCAGTTCTCCAGGTGAAATCGTAAAGTTGTAGTCTGGTAACCTGGTTTTGTTTGTTGGCCGCTCCTCCCTATTTGGCCTTTGTCTCCTGTCAACATTTGAGTAGAAAGGTCGCCGTCCCCCCCTTGGTTGGTTCCTCCTTTCCATGTGGGTGTGGATATTGTTATCGTGTCGCCTGGGAGCAGCCGGCCTTCTATCTATCCGTGCATTCACAACATCTTCCCTTCTTTTGTTTCTTTTATCTTCTTCCCATCTTATTTCTACCTGGGCCCGTGCCATTACTTGGTCCATGTTATAGCATCGAAATTTAGTCAATTTTTTATAGAGTCCACTGTCATAAAGCAATCCGTTCCGGAAGGCTTCTACTACTGCTGTAGGTTGGTGGAGATCTGGGACTGTAATTCTCTCTCGATTGAATCGAGCAACGTAGCTCCGCAAAGACTCATCTCTTCCCTGCTGTATAGAATTTAGGTCGTCTGAAGTTTTTTCTAATTTGCATGAACTTGCAAAGTGTTGCACGAATTTGTCGGCTAGTTCTTGGTAGGACTCAATTGATCTGTAGGGTAGGTTGATGAACCAAGTAAGGGCAGGTCCTGCCAGAGTCTCGCCAAAGCATCTACACATTCCAGCCTCCCACTGACTTGGGGACAAGCCGGTTGACATCATCTTATATTTGTAGTGTATGATGTGGTCGTCTGGATCGGCAGACCCATCATACGGCTTCATCTCCGGAGGGCTGAATTTCCGTGGCAATTCGACAGCAACAATCGACTCCACAAATGGGGTATCAGAAATCGCTCCTGCCCTACTTTTCCTGACTGGCAACCTTACCCCTGGTAGTCTCGACATTATTGCTTCCTTGAATTCGATCATTTCTTTCCTGATAGAGGTGGCGATCTGCTGGGTTGGATCAATGTGAGAGATTGGCTCTTGCGAAGTAGGCTGGAGATCGTTGTTTGGGACTTCCGTCATAGTCGGGATTGTTGGATTGCTCAGGTCGTCTGGATTACTGGTTTGGCCTTGAATATTGTTATGTTGAGGATCGGATGACAGTTGCTCCATCTTTTTCTGTAGACTGTCGTTGGTGTTTCGCATTGTTTGATTTTCTTCTTCTAAGGCTTGCAAGCGTTGTTGGAGCATGGCAAGCTGTGCCATCATGGGATTCGGGTTTTGTTCGTTGCTTGAGGCCATTTCGGATTGCTGTGTTGCTGTGTCTAATTTTAACAAAATTCGCTCGCTAGCCCCACGGTGGGCGCCAAATTGTAGACGCTGGATTTCGGTCGAGGTCCACAATTGAGAATGGGTTGAGGGAGGCACGAGCGAACCTGCAAAATAAGAGCAAAACGAAAGAGTCGGTTACTGCCCACCAGTGTGGTGGAAGCCGTAGGCACTCCGACGCTCAAGTTAGACAAAATGAGTTTTTTCAAAGGTGAATGGATTAAGGTCTTAAGATACCTCAACCACTGAACTATTGCCGTGAGGGCGGAATCTTAGGTTTACTCTGATGATAAGAGTCCCCCTGCCTTTGTCCCTTGCTTCTCCATTTTATAGGTTGATGTCGAGTCTCTATTTTACCGTTGGAAGTCTCCTCATTGATATTCTCATTTATGTCCTTTAGATCTGACATTCATCCCCTGAAACCGTCGACTTCAAGATGATATTCATGAATTCGGATCCACCTTCCGATCTTTGTAACTGGTGCCCGTTTGTCTGTCTTTATATCGGTGATATTGGGCTTTGTGAGGCGGCCCGTGGGTCTCATGCCTGGCTCCAGATCTTTGTGGTTGGCTTCTGCGGTAAAAGTCGATTTTACCCCTGGGCCCAATTTTGGCCCGTACAACTACTGGTTTAAAATTAGATTTAGATACTGGATGTGGTACATAAATATATGTACTGATGTACGGGATCTGCTGATTAGCAGGATACTGACTTCTTATGAGATTGACATGTAAATCAGAAATGGGACGAAAGTCACTATTTTGGCTGTGGGAACCTAAGTTTTGGAACTGCCTTTTGGGCATGTACTTAAATTAGGAAACTGTTACAATGTACCTAGTTTGACTAGGAATATTCTCTCTATATCTAGTTTAACCCATTGCGGGTATGCCTTTATATTCTAGAACATTAAGTGTTTTTTTTTTTATAAAGATGATATTGAGATAAGCACATTAGATGTGAATAACAGTGTTTATATTTTGAATATAAATGAATCTCAAACAAATAACATGACAAACTAATAGCTCAAACTGAATTAATCAGATGAGACTTATTTGTGGCATTATTATCTGTGACATATTAACAAGACAATATATCTACACTTTCGAAGAGTGAGTACTATGACAGATTTGATTCTAATTCAAATGATGTCTACGAATCTAGTTTATTAGGCAAAGTGCCTAAAACACATTTTACTTGGTAAAATGCAAGTGTCACCGAGCTGTTAGCCCTCGTTCATGGTGATATAAGTGGGCCCATGTCTAGCTAGGCTAGATATGGATATACTTTCGTAAACTTTACGGACGTGGCACCGCATTACGGTTATGTGTATCTTATGAAACACAGTCAGAAACTTTTGAGTAATTCAAAGAGTTTTGACACGAAGTAAGAAAGCAGACCGGTAAACATATTAAAAACATTACGGTCAGACCATAGTGTAAAATACTTAACATATGAGTTTCAAGATTACTTGAAAGAATATAGTGTTCTTTCATAGTGGACTCCTTCCGGGACACATCAATTTGACGGTGTGACCGAACAGAGAAACCGAACTTTGTTGGACATAATGAGGTTGATGATAAGTCACTCTAAGCTACCAATTTCCTTATAAGGATACACATTAAACAGTGCAATGCTTATTTTGAATAAGGTTCCATCAAAATCTGTTAGACAGACTTCATATTACATATAAACATGAAAGAAACCAGGTTTCACGTTCCTTAAGATTTGGAGATGCTGGGCATACACTAAATGTTTGGATGATACCAACTAGAACCCAAATCGGATAAGTGTCTATTTGTAATTGTTATCCTAAGGAAACCAAAGTACAGTATTTATACAACTCACAAGAGAACAATATATTGTTGCTCTCCATGCGATTTTCCTAAGAGGAATACCTATAACAGTGGTAAGTGGGAGGAAAGTAAAACTCGATGAAAATCAGAGTAATACTATTCTAGGCACTGAATCCTCACGGAACACCAACAGTTCATCAGGGATGAAACTGTACCAATAATCTTCGAATACACAAGAACCGCGTAGGTCAGAGAGAGTCAGAAAACAACCTGGGAGTTATGGGTTTCTGATCTTACCTCATGTAGATGTCAATCTTATTGAGGATAATGAACCGACTACGTATGAGGAATGATACAAGGTATCGACTCCATTTTATGGAAAAGTGCCATGAAGTCCGAAATGGATTCCATGTATACCAACTAAGTTTGGATACTGGTTGAAGTACCAAAAATGTATTGTGCCTATTGGTACTATATGAGCCTTCAAGGAAGACATATATGGATGACAACATACAAATATACACAGCTAGGCTTGTACAGAAAGGGTATCGTCAACGACATAGTGTCGACTACGACGAAACTTTTTCACTTGTTGCCATGATTAAATCCATTTGGATAATGCTTGCTCATGCTGCATGTTTTATTTAGGAAATATGACAACTAAACGCCAAAACCGCTTTCCTTAAACGAAAACCCTTAGAAGGATGTTTATCAACATCCTGACAGTTTTATCGTGCCAAATCAAGCAAACAAGGTTTGTAGGTTAAATCAATCCATTTATGGATTGAAACAAGCATTGAATTCTTGGAACCATCGTTTTAATGTAATCATAATGGTATATGATTTAATTCAAAATGATAATGATTCTTGTGTATATAAGAAGGTTAGTGGGAGCGCACTGGCAATGATTGTCCTATATAAAGATGATATATTATTTCTTGGAAATAACATTCCCATAATATAATCGGTGAAAGCTTGGCTTTCATTAAATTCTCCATGGAATACCTAGGAGAAGCAGGCTTCATTCTAGGAATAAAGATCTACTGGGATAGATCTAGAAAGCTGCTGACACTCTCGCAGTGTTTGTACATTTTTGAAATGTATGTGACCTGATGTCTCATATGCTTTCATCATATGTAGACGCTATAAGGCTAATCCAGGTGATAGTCACTGGATTGATGTTAAGAATACCCTTAAGTATCTTAAACGAACTAAGGATGCTTTCTTAAGTTATGGAGAAGGATAACTTGAAGTGACTAGGTTCACCGTTGCAAGTTTCCAAACCGACAAAGACGACTTTAAGTCGCAATAAGAGTACTATATAGTTTGAATAACAGAACAGTGAGCTGGAAATCTTCCAAGCAAGATATTGTTGTCGAATAACTAACAAAAGCGGAACATTGCTGCAGCTGAGGTAGCAAAAAGAAGAATTTTGGATATATTAAAATTCCTAATTGGATTAGGTATAGTTCTGTTAGCAGCTGAGCTAGGCTACAGCAGAGGCTAAAGAATCACGGTCTCATCAACGATCCAAGTATATACTTCGACTATTTCATCTGATTCGTCAGATCATACATCGTGGTGATGTGATGATCGAATATAATGCATCAGATGATAACCTTGTAAATCCACTAACGAAAGCTATTTCTCAGCAGAAGTTTGAGCGACCCGTATATAGTTCAGGTGTAGGACACTTGAGTGATTGACTATAGGCCAAGTGGGAGATTGTTGGACAACTATGACCCATAGCATCACCATTTGTACATAACATGGTTTTGTTGTACAAATTAACTGTGTGACAAAGGAAACTGCTCTTTTATCATTTGTAATTAGATTACTTGAATATATAAATGAGAGAAGTCCTTATGATTAGTTCCGGATTATAAGATATGAGACAATATCAATCCACTAAGGTTTAATCATTAAACATCCCTAGTCGTAGTATTATCGAGAATTGACATCGATATTGCAAAATAGACTAGTATTGCACTTGTGCGCGTTGTGAGAGCATAACGACATAGTTCTCATATATTTAAGTATTGGATACTTATGCAAGTGTGATAGGAGGTTGTGTTTACCGATGGTACGGAAACAGCTTCGCTTCGGATAAACCCCACAGAATCCCATTGGTTGTATGACAATGTGTCTATGGGAATCTGAATCAGGATAGGTGTATTTGGTCTTAACATGAGACTTGCATCGCTAAGACTTGCGACAACCATTACGCTTTAGTTTTAGTTATCCAGGACCTTAACAGGTTCTGTATACGCCTCTTCTGGGTTTATTGAGAATCGTAAAGTATGGGATGTGATGTCAAGATGGAAGTATCACTTCAGTCATATGAAAATGATGATCACGCATGGATACACAACTAGTACTCTAATGTGCTGCAACCATCAGGATAATATGACAACGTCATGATTATCCGATTAAAGAGACTAGTTGATTGTGATCCGATATATACTTCGTACGGGGCAGACACTACTCCAGCCCCAGGCCTTACATGTGACAACTGATACCGGATCTCAAAATGCAATACTACGTATTCTACGTCTGACATAGATTGTATATTCCAGTAAGAATATTTCTGGAGAATTGGGTACGCACGGTGATTTGCTAGAAGCCAACCATATCTTATAAATCGGTTAGCACGTAGTACGAGATACACACTTAATCAGACAGTCCGATAACCAGATTTACTGCCAACATATCCAGAGGTCTCTTGGGTCGCTTCCCAAAGATTCACCGATGACAGTTGATTTAAATTAGAATTAATCTGGGATTAATTAAGAGAGAGAAAATTAATCTGGGATTAATTGAGGCATTATTTAATCTGGGATTAAATGTGTTCGGAAGAGAGAGATCGCGATTAATTTGGAATTAATCGGTAAAATAATTTTAATAGTTAAATTTGATTTTTCTATTAAATTTATTGATATGGGCTAAAATTAATATATCGGATATATTAATTGGAATTAGATTTCAATGCAAAATTAAAGTCGGACTTTAATACATGCGAATGGATTAATTTAGAATTAATTCGTAAACGACATTCGTAATAAATTTACGAGGCGTCGTTATTTAATTAAATTAGATTTAATTATTTAGCGATGAAAATTCATTTAATCGGATTGAACGGATTCGAACCGCGGCAAACATTCATAGAAACCGTTTGAATTTTGAATTCAAAATGTAGGGCCCACTTCACATGTGGTAGTTGGGAGAGTAGTTGGCATTTATGCCATACCATCAACTTTCCTAACCACCTTGAAATGGTTTTGGTGAAACCATTTACCCAACCACCTTATTCAGGTGAAAAGGGTAAATTGATTTTCACCAAAACCCTTCTCTCTCTCATTTTGGTAATACATCTCAAAACACAAACCCTAGCTTCATCCAAATGGGCGTGAATGGCCTTTCATCCTCTCTTTGATTTTATGGCAAAATCATTCAAAGCTAGCACTTCAAAGATCAACAAAGGTGTTAAGGAAACAACTCAAAGCTTGGAATCAACATTGAAAGGTTGGATCTTGGAGATCACTTCTCAAAAATTTTAAATTCCAATCTATTCATTGTAAGTATATTCCGCAACTTATAATGATCTTTATCACACACTTTCATGCTTATTAGATCCTTGACATGTTCTAGGAACACTAACATTTCTTTCTCTTTTTTTGACACACCTACCCTTTAAGGTAGCATTTCTCCTCACGGTGGTCCTAATACTCACCCATGGGTAGCTTCACGCTTATCGGTTATAGGTGACCTATTTCTTCTTTTCTTTTCAGAGACTTTTTCTTCGTTTCCAACCATATCATATATCGTAGCATAAGTAAACCAGGATGAACATCTAGGTAAACGGTCAGTCACTGATCCGTCATTTCTTCAACTAGTCATCTCACCGACCACTCAGGCTTCTACTGCTAAAATCCCGTAATCAAGTGCTCGTGAGTCTAGCCGAGATCAACCACTCAGAATACCGGATGAGAGCATGTCTCGCACTTATCATTTCTAAGGTTTCACCTTACAACAAACAATGTCATCACCGGACATATGTCTAACCATCAAAAACTTCTCTCTTTGTTTTTTTTTTCACTCACTCCACGGAATTCTTCCTTTCAACCACAGATAATATGGGCTTCGCCCCCCGGGATTCCTTCCCGAAACTGATACTAATATGGGCCTCAACCCTGAAATTGATACCATTGTGGGCCTCAACCCTGGGACTCATCCCCGAAACTGATACTGATTTATTCCTGAAACTGATGTCACTGTACTGTTGCTGCTTCTGGTTAGCTTGCCTTCGCCGCTTTCTCTTTTTTTTTTTTTGAAACATGTGAATATAAAACAGAACAAACATAAAAAGGAATTCAAATACGTTACGTGTATGCATGCATGAATGAATTTCATATTCCGTTGGGCTAGGTCTCCCGCCGGTTTTCTCGGTGATTGCTCGATCTTCTCTCCTTCAGGAAAAGTATAACTTCAATCTGTCTACGTTGATCGGCTTGGTGAACTCGTTCCCTTCCAAGTCTGACAGCCTCACTGCCCCATTTCCCATTACTTTCTTGACTATATAGGGTCTTTCCTAGTTGGGTCTGAATTTTCCCCTCAGGTCTGTCGTCGACGGCTTCGACTGCTTAAGCACTAGATCGCCTTTTCTGATCTTGGTAGGACGTACCTTCTTGTTGAATGCTCGAGCCAACCTCTTCTGGTATATCTGCATGTGACATAAAGACTTCATCCTTCTATCATCGAGTAATGCCAACTGTACAAACCTCTGCGAGGCCCATTCTTGCTCAGGTAATTCAGCTTCTGCTAGTACCCGTATAGACTGTATCTCAACTTTCACTGGCAGTACCGCTTCCAATTCATAAACCAAAGAATAAGGCGTGGCTCCTATTGCTGTTCTCACCGAAGTTCTGTACCCCCACAGGGCATACGGTAGTTTCTCGGCCCAATCTTTGTAGTTTTCGATCATTTTGGCTAACATCCTCTTTATCGTCTTATTGCCTGCCTCGACAGCCCCATTTGCCTGCGGTTTGTAAGGTGACGACTTGTGATGTTCTATCCCATACCTCTGTAGCATTGCCTTCATTTCTCCTTGAAACTGTACTCCGTTGTCTGTTACTACGTGATGCGGTATTCCATATCGATAAATGATGTTCCGGGCTATGAACTTTGTCATCTGCTTTGCTGTGACATTGCGAAATGACTCAGCTTCCACTCATTTCGAGAAGTAGTCTACTGCCATTACTATGAAGCGATGTCCGTTTGACGCGTGCGGTCGAATTTCTCCGATAATATCAATTCCCCATGCTGAGAAAGGCCACGGCTCTGACAGCCCATGCAACTCTGTGTGCGGTAAGTGGTTCAAAATACCATGCGCTTGACAATCATGACAGTGCTTTACCAGCTTTGCGCAGTCAGCTTCCATAGTCTACCAGTAAAAGCCTTGTCTCACAATCTTGCGAGACAAATTCAACCCATTCATGTGTGGTCCACATACTCCGGTGTGTACTTCTTCCATTGCCTTCTGAGCCTCTTCTTTCTTCAAACATTTCAGCTGGATACCGTTCGTTTATCTTTTGTACAGTTCTCCCTTCAGACTTACAAACTGATAAGCTAACTTCTGAATGGCTATCATGTCATTTCTGCTTGCTTCTTCTAGGAATTCCCCCCGTTCCCGATTTTTTGAATATCATAATAACAAGGTTTTCCATCGTCAACCTCTACCTTTGATATCTTTTCTATCTCGTAGACGGTTCTGCAGTCTACTTGCTATTGTCAACACTAGAGGTCTCATCACCAACTTCTCTAGATTTTCCCAAGTCACGGCCAGTGTAGCTAATGCGTCAGCCATTTGGTTTTCTTCTCGCGGCAAGTGCTGGAACTTACAATCGGGGAGGGCCTGTGCCAGACTCCTGAGGTGGAATAAGTATGGTTTCAACTGGTCTTCCTTCAACTCCCATGCTCCTTGCATCTGTCGGATTACCAATATCGAGTCTCCGAAGATTTCCACACTCTTAGCCTTCAATGCTATTAGCGCCGTCAGTCCAACGCTTCATACTCAGCCATGTTATTGGTTACACCGAACGTTAATCTCTTGGCCATAGGCTAGGTTTCTCCTTTAGGGGTTACTATCACAATTCATATTCCGGCTCCTTTGCAGTTTACAGCTCCGTCGAAGTACATCTTCCATCCTTGGAACGTTATTGCTTGGATTTCCTCGTCTGGGAATTCAAACTTGTACTGATCCCCTTCTATCAATTTTAATGCCAGGAACTCTGCTACTGCTCGCCCTTTGATCACTTTAGAAATGAGATACTCAACGTCAAGCTCTGTCAGTAGTACCAACCATTTGCCTAACTTCCCTACTAGTGAAGGCACCTAATTCAGATACTTCAAGGGGTTCTCCTTTGCTACCACTTGGATCTTGTACGATTGGAAGTAATGACGTAACTTTCTGGATGCTCATACTACTGCCAAACAAATCTTCTCTACTTCCTGGTAACGGGCTTCATACGAAAGCATCTTCTTACTGAGGTAGTAGACTGCATGCTCTACCCATGTCTCATCCGCTTGTACCATCATCGCCCCCAACACTTCAGGTTCTATGGCCAAATATAGTACTAAGGGTTTGCCTAGTCTCGGAGGCTTCAAGACAGGAGGCTTCACCAAGTATTCCCTGATCTTGTCGAAGGCCTCTTGACATTGCTCATTCCATTTCACCGGCTGGTCCTTCCTCAATAATTTGAAGATATGCAAACACACTGACGTCAACTTTGTGATGAACCGACTAATATACTGAATCTTCCCAATGAATGCTCTCACTTCTTTCTCTGTCTTTGGCACAGGCATCTCGGTAATCGCCTTGATCTTCTCAGGGTCTACTCATATTCTGCCCATTCCTACAGTGTGTCCTAATAACTTTCCTAACGTTACTCCGAACATGCACTTCTTGGGATTTAACCGTAGTTTATACTTGTCGACTCGTTCAATGAACTTCTCCAGTGCTTCTATATGTCTGCTTCTCGTCTTTGATTTCACCATCATGTCATCGACATATACCTCAATTTCCTTATGCATCAAGTCATGGAATAATATGGTGGCCATCCGCTGGTAAGTTAATCCTGCATTCTTAAGCCTAAACGGCATCACCATGTAGCAATACGTACCGCACTCCGTGACAAAGGCAGTCTTATGCTTATCTTCTTCGGCCATAAGAACTTGATTGTGTCCTGAGAACCCATCCGTGAATGAGTACATGGCAGATAAAGTCGCACTATCAACCAGTACGTCTATATGAGGTAAAGGAAAGTCATCCTTCGGGAAGCCTTGTTAAGGTCTCTGTAGTACACGCACATTCTGACCTTCCCATCTTTCTTCGGCACTGGCACAATGTTCGCCAACCACTCGGGGTACTTCACCACTTCTAGAAATCCCACATCTATTTGGTTTTTGACATCCTCTCTGACTTTCTCGGCCTACTCAGGTCTTATTCTTCGGAGCTTCTGCTTTACCGACCTCATGTTTGGATAAGTTGGTATCGCATGCTGGGCGAAGCTTCTGTCTACTCCAGGTATGTCCTCGTAGGACCAAACAAATACTTTAGCATATTTGACTAATATCTCTTCTAATTTCTTTCGTTCATCGGAGGTAACCTCACTTGTAATTAGAATCTCCTCGGGGCTCTCAGGCGTACCAAGGTTAAACGCGTTCATTTTAGTTGAGTTGATGTCAAATATACTCAAGTCATGCAAGTTGAAAGGAAGAGACTCAAGCAAGTAAGCAAAATGATTGTCTTTATTACTAGCAAATGTGGGAATACACTCAAATAAATAGGGAAGATAAACGTCTTCATCATCTACAGACACTTCATCTTCCGTAACCAGGTTTTTCTCAGCCTCCTTATTCTCCTCGAGGGTCAAGCTCTCCAACTTCATCAGCTCTTCTTCCCACTTATCTTCTTCCTTCGTAACTTCTTCCGTCAGTGATTTCTCACCCAGCATGTCTTGGAAGATCTCAAACCCCGGTACCATAACCCCATTAACTTATACTGGTTCGGGCTCTCCTTGATATCCCGTAGCCTTCACGAAGCATTCCATCAACTTCAACCATTTCTTCTTAGCCTTTAGCTTATCCTCATCAGACTTATATCCCAAGCCTTTCCGGGTGGTCTACCCCTTGAAGTCGGGCAATGCTCCTCCAACACTTGAGCATGTGCCTGCCTCGAACTTCATTTTCTCCATGATCTTAGCCACCTTAGGATATACCCACTCCTCAAAGGTTGTCGACACTTGGAACCGTGTGAAAGGCTATATTTCTAAAGCGGCTATAATATTGTCCACCTCAGCTCTGATGGTGGCGATCTCTCCTCCATACAAAAATTTAATGGCCTGATGCAAAGTGGAGGGCATGCCCCTAAGCTTATGAAACCATGGCCTTCCCAACAACAAAGTAAAAGTGGCTGGGATATCCAGCACTGTGAACTTAACCTCATCTTCAATTGGGACCACTTTGACCATCGCAGCGAAAGTACCCTCAACTCCCCACTTGCTGTCATCATAAGCTTTGATAGTCATACTGGAGGGACTCATCTCCGTTGTCTTTATACCCAACCTCGCAAAAATCTTCAATGGTCACACATTGATGGATGACCCATCATCCACCATCACACAAGTTGTCTTCTTTCCTCTCACTTCATCTCTGATGAATAGAGGTCTATTATGGTTTCTTCCTTCAGTTGGGAGTTCTTCCTCGGAAAAGGTTATCACCTGCGTAACTTTGTTCTATACCGATCCCACAAACATCACAGGGTTGGCATCCTCTGGCACCCTTATCTTGCTCAAGGCCTCAACCATGGCCCGTCTGCGCTCCCGCGATGCACACAACAACTCCTAAATGCTTAGATGTGCTCGTGTCTTCTTCAACTGACGCAGCACTACTTCACCTTCAGCATTATCCCTATTTTCTGCTACTTCTTGGCCATATGCCAACACTTCTTTGCCCTTTTTCTGCAGTATTAATGTAGAAACACCCGCTGCGGGTCATTCCTTTCACCTCATCTTCATCACTGGCTGAGAAGTCCTCCCAGAAATTCTTTCCCCGCTCTGCTTCATCCTCACTGCTACTATCCCATATCCCCAGGCAGAAGGCTTGGTGGTCAAAGTTTCGGAGGACAAAGCTTTCTGGCAAGCCGGAACCAATCATATAGGTAGGTGGTGGTATGTAATGATAGATTAGTATGGGATTCCGGTCTGTGTTAGGCTGTTCTTTTTTAGGGTCGGGTAATTTGTGGGAGTCTATGAGGTCCTGGATTTCATGTCGTAGGCTGGCACATCTGTCGGTGTCATGACCGTGTTGTTGGTGGAAGTGACAATAACTGTTCATGTTGAGGTGTGATGAGGGAGGATTTGGAAGCAATTTAGCCTCTAAGGGTTTTAAGAGTCATTGTCTTGCCAACTTCTCAAGCACCTTGGACAAAGGTTTACCCAGGTTAGAGAAACACCGGTTCTTGATGGCAGCAACCTCAGCAGTATCAGGCTTGGCACCTGATGGTCCTCCGACAGTCCTCTTGTTCAAGCCATAGAACTTCCTATTCTCAGCTTCTTCTTCCTCAATGTCCATGACAGTCTCCATCAACTGCCAAAAATCTGTAATCATGGAGGTCATCCTCATTAGCTTGCCATAGATAGAGGGCTTAGTACCCTAGATAATCATCTTAATCTGGTCCTTCTTCGAATGCCAGTTTGCATTTTCAGAAGCTGGCTTCTCCAGCGGTCTGCATAGTCCTTGAAGCTTTCTTTCGGCTTCTACTTGGTATTCTCCAAGTCGCGAAGCGACAAGTCAATCTCCAAGTCCATGACATACTGGTTCAGAAAGGCTTATGCCAGTGCCCTCTAATCATCTATGACCTTCCTCTCCATGCCATGATATCATACTATAGGTGCCCCCTCAAGCGACATCCTAAACATATTCTGGACCTGACGTTTCGACAGACCTACTGAGCTCATTACAGAATAATATTGTCGGAGATGGACTATCGGGTCTCCGTTCCCGTTGAACTTAGCCATGTCAGACATCTTGAACTGAGCTAGCAACTGTTCCTCAAACGTCATTGCCTTGTAATCCAGCAAATCATCATGCTCACCCTTCATCTTGCGGGTAACTGACTCTACCTGATCTCGGAGTTTCTATAATTCAGCCTGAGACCCGACTGCCATTCCTACAGCATACTCAGCCATATCATCATCGAAGATAGTGGTATCATCATTCAGTCTGTTCGGAGGGTCCTCAAGCCTTTCATTCTCATAGCTTCCCTAGCACGAGGCACATCCATATTAGCCATAGTAGTGGTCAAAGCTTGCAGTTACTCGGTAACCTTAGTGAAACTGTTCTCTAGCTGATCCATATGGGATACTTCGTTCTCTGATTCACTCATGTTCATTGACGGCCTTTTGACGAGTCCGCCCGCTTCCCTAACCCAACGGGTATCTATTATGTCTTTTAAAACTACAAGTTAGCATGTATGCGTGCACTACAATTTAGCATGTATGTGTGCTATATATGGAATATATAAGTCGGCCCATTATCATTTTAAAGCATTCAATCATACTATTACGAGGTGCAAACTTTTCCCAGTTGAAAAGGCCCAACAGGTTTACACTTTTGCGATAACATGACTAAATAACTTCAAATGATACGGGGCCTAAACAGAAAGTGGCCCATCGGTATTTCAGAAGCTTTTGGCATTTCCATAAAGCACGGGCTCATCCCAGTTTAAATGGACCAACAAGCCCATACCTCATGACAAAAAGTCCAACTGAATCTAAATGATGACGGTCCTAAACGCAAGCATAACAGGATAGTTTCTATTAGTCCTACAACTACAATTCACATGTGGGTTTATAGGGGTATAGACAAAGGCTCTCATCGACGAAAGGTTGCCCACAAATAGGTCTCCCCACCCAAGGGTCCGAGCGACTAAGTGAGCGTCCCTTTTTTATACACTAAGGTATGTGCCAACGAGTTATGGTGCGTGACTGACTGTCAAATGGATTTCCCGTTGTAGATTCCCCAGAGGGAGGGTGGAGCGAACTCTCTTAAATACCCAAGCCTTTTAGGCTCTTATCGCTTGGTGACAGGAATAAACAACGAGTCCTCCAAATTATTCCATCATAGTAAGCTATGGGTACATGATTATCTAGGTGCCTTCACGGCTTTTCCTTATAGAAAGGTAGTGCATGAAGGAAGACAACAAACCATTACCAAGCTTTGATGATGCCTTTAATTAAACCTCTTTTAACCCACGGTAGATACAGTTAACTAAAGCATAAATCACAATCATTACAAGACATTATTTCGGGGCCGATTCTCTATCCATAGTAGAGTCGCCAGACTATAGGACACAGAAATCGACGACGCTGTTATAGGCTCGTGGCCTAGTCGGGAGTACGGAATAGCCTACAAGAGACTAAACCGGAGAATAAAATGGAGTCGCCACCCAGTGTGAACTGGGACAAAGGTTTAAGGTCGCACTCACCCCTCACAAGGGAAGACCTCAAACCGTTGGGCTCGAAATGGTCCCTTACTTATGCCACTTGTAATGAAAAGATTTGTGTAATAATTTAACCAAATCTACGCAACCTACATATGCGAGAGTAACCTACGCCTAAGTTTACATACGACTTATGTCTAAATTTGCATGCATAAAAATAAAGCCTAAATCTAAGTTTGCATGCATAAAAGTAAGTCGGCATAACGGCAAGCACGCAAGCACATAAACGCATCAAATCAATAAACACGAAAATAAATAAATAAAAAATTTGAACATGAATGTAGAAGAGACATAATTAAATTCCTAATGCAAAAGAAATAAATAAATCATGCTTGGAAATAATCAACTAAATTATGCGTAAAAATAACGTACTAAACAACCTAATCATGCATAACAATAATATACTATTTCTAATAAACAATGAATGAACATAAACTTGGATGAAACGAAACATGTATGTCTCTCAAGTGGTACGTGGCATTGTATCCCGAGTACAGACAGCACTACCGTCCATTCGGATCCGGCTACGGAATTTACGTCCGGGTTTTCATCCGATATACCACAAGAGATAACACATATTTCATTCATGCCATGGCCACAACATTCATGAATCCACAATATACATACAAAGAAATAAAATAAATAACGGAAAGAAAGTGCGGGAATAAATAAAAAGGTGTCCTCATGTCTAACCTCTTAAGTTATCTCGCGGAAGTGCGTTACGCGGTTGTCGGATGGGTTGATGCTTCGCGGCTTTTCTAATTTACTGGTTCGTTATTTTCCTTCGCTGCCTCGCTGTTTGGGCTGCTGTTTTACTCCGTTTCACTGCTGTTTTCGTTGTATATTTTGGTCACTATTTGCGATTATTTGAGGGCTGTTTTGGCTTGCGGTTTGCAGATTTACTGGACTATTTTTCATGGGGAGAATTTTGGTAATGTGGGGCTGTATTTCTGTACATTTTTGTGGCAGTGGCAGTTTCTGGACAGTTTTCAGTGGCGTTTTGTAGGTTAGTTCTGGGTGCAGTTCAGGGCATATTTTTCAGTGGTTTGTGAATTAATTTAGGGCATTTTTTTCGGTTGTTTGCTGGATAGTTTAGACGTGAAGGTCAGGGGCTGTTCAAGGGAGATTTGCGTGAAGGTCAATGGCTGTGTTGAGGGCAATTTAGGCTTGCAGTGCAGGGGTATGTGTAAGGGGTTTTGGGCGGCAATGCAAGGAAATTTTGTGGTGTTTTCACATGAATGAGATAGGGGTTTCAATGTGTTGGTTTAGGCTTCTTTTTATAGGCAAGGGTTGGGTTTACCTTGTGCAAGAAGGAAATGAATATTTGTGTAATTATGATGGGATATCTTAATTAGTGTGTTATAAGGAAAAATTTATCTAATTAGGGATGTGATTTGGTTTGATTTGATTTGATTTCTTTAATTTAGGGAGGTGATTTATCTTGATTTTAGCATGTGTTTAATGTGTGATTTTGTTATTTTGGAAGGGTGATGGGCGTGGGGTTAGGTTTCTTTTGATGGGCTTGGTGTGTGTTGCGTGGGTTTTGGGCCAAAGATGTGTGGCTTGCGGGGGTTTTGGGTCAAGGGTGTGTTTTAAAACAGAGGTCCAATGAGCGAACCCACAGCTAAGCAAACGAATTTAGTCCAACAAGATATGCATTTCTAACTTTCCCTTCCGACGTCCGTTTCCTGTGACTTCCAAAACTTAAAGAGGAGTGCCTCCGTACGAGACTCATCATCGGGACTTATATGCAAAAATACAGTGCCTACAAGGACGACGATACGTAACGCCCCAAAGTCATGGATTTGCACTTCTGGCTCCAGTTAGGCGTATGGGGGGACGGCGATACATAACGCCCCTATGCGTCTAGTTTTCTACAGCACTAGAGATATCTTTTTCAGAAAAAATTTTTCAGATAATAGAAAAGTATGAGTTTTAATAAAGTTTTCAGAAAGACTTTGAGTATAAATGGTTTCTTATGACATTCTGATCTGTTTTCTTATTTTTGTATCTCCACTCACTGAGATCATCTGGACTCACTCCACCACTTCTCAGTTCTTTTATAAGACACTCTTTTTTGGTGAGCCATGTGTCGTTTTGGAGACTCAATTCGAGGACGAGTGTTACACTACAGTCACTAATCGTCGGGTCCATCATTCCATAACTATATTCATTTAAAATGTAGTCCTTTGTGGAGTCATTTTGTTGTGTTATTGACATGAGTGATACTGTTGACACTATGTATTTATTTTAGTCCATGTATATATGTATGAGTTTCCATTATGATCTTGCATTCAAGTTGATTCAAGCATGCAAGTTTGCATGTGTGATTTAATGGATATTGCATAGCATAGAGATAAAAACAAGTGTCCAGTTCGTGACTTAGAGGCTTAAGCAGCAGTGAGATCTGTTGCTGCCGGTAAAGTTCCCGTATTGGGAATGTTATATATAGTGCCCGATTGAGGAGATGAAGGGGTTGTGCTGCATTAATCTATATATATGATTTATTTATTTATTTGTATTTAAGTTATTTAATTTAATTTATTTTTAATAGAATGTTTAATTTCGAAAATTTTAAAGAATAGTTTTTATTTAGATTTTACACAAATCAAAATTTAAGCATGAAATAATGATTTTTTTAAAAAAAATTTATTATTATGAACTTATTTTACATTTTTTCAATTTGAAAATAAAAAATTATAATTTTATTTTAATAAGTTTCTTATTTTAAGACTTTTTATTTTAAAAGTTAGATTTTAATTAAATAAATAATAGATTTTTTAGGTGGTTACATGTTTTTTCAATATATAAAAAAATTTATGTTTCTTATTTTAATAGGTTTATTATTTTAATACTTCTTATCTAATTATGTTTCATATTTTAATAGGTTTATTATTTTAAAATTTCTTATCTTTTGTTAAAGATAAATTTAAATTAAATAAATAATAGAATTTTTGAGATGGAGTAGAAAAATATTTAACTTTTATATATTATACACACACATACTTATCATCTATCTTATCACACATATATATTATAATACTAATGAAAAATTAAAACAAAAGGAAAAAGAAAAAAAAAAGGCAAAAAAAAAAGAAGGAAACATTTCTTATTCTTTCTTTGTGCTGGACGTGAGATAGAAGTAGAGAAGGGAAGAGACAGTTGCATTTCCTCAATAAAGTTTGAAGCTAATAAAGAAATTTGTTCAAGCTCAACTAACGAACAAGAGAAAAAGGGTCAAGGGGATTTATTAGAGAAGAAGAAGATTAAAATCAATGTGAGTAAATCATGACCTAAGCCTTGATGTTTTGGGTTTTAATAGTGTGATGATAAAAGCATAACTATGATTAGTGGGGATTTGTGTAGTGGTGGTTGTTTGATTTGGGAGTTTATATTTGCGTGAGAATGGGTATGTATATTAGTTAGGGCATTAAGATGGTATGATTTTTGGTAGTAATAAGACATTGAAAAGTGTTATTTAATGGTATTTGATGTATTGAAATGCTTGTGTGGAAATGAAATGGATTTGGGAACCAGCCTTGGAGAAGCAGGTTCTGCCCCTGGAAAACGGCGACACGTCGCAACGCGCATCTTACGTCCCGACACGCAGTGAGACGAGGAAGATTCAGCGTGTCGCGACGCGCATGAAGCTTGCGTCGCGACGCGACGACCAGAAACCAGAATTATTTTTTTGGAACAAAAGCGTAACCAAAAGTCAATGTGTTATTTTACAAATTCATTGGATGGATAAAAAGGTTCTAATGGGATAGTCCAATTAGATTAGGGAATTTTATGCAATTATGAATCGTATTTATTAACCGCTGATTCTAACTTCGTATATTCTTTATATATACTCGACAGAAGCCGCGCTCGCCTCCAGCGACGTGAAAGAAACGTACCTGGACTTCAAATCTGTGAGTGGAGATTTATTTTCTTATAAATTGATTTTATTATTATTTGTTCCAGATTAAGATTTATTTCAAAACTTATTTTTAAAAGTCTTAGGGCATTAGCATTGTTTAGTTTCCAGTTACACGTTACATGAGATTTGATTTAAAGTTTCAAAGCTTGTCAGCATTGTTTTTATATTTTCGGGGTATGAGGGAAAAACTCACCCCATTATGTAACTTGACACAGTTCGAATTGACGGACAGAGACAGTGTGCACACGTAGTTCAGGGCTAGGAGACGGCGATATGTAACACCCCTAGACCATAGTTTCAGAGCTTGGGTGGTAACATAGATCCGCACCTCCAGTTATAGTTTGTGGCTTGGGGGACGGCGATACGTAACGTCCCAAGACCACTAGATTCAGAGACAGTAGTGGCATGCTTTGGGGGACGGCGATACGTAACGCCCCAAAGTCATGGATTTGTACTTCTGGCTCCAGTTAGGTGTATGGGGGGACGACAATACGTAACGCCCTCATGCGTCCAGTTTTCTACAGCACCAGAGATATCTTTTTCAGAAAAATATTTTTCAGATAATAGAAATGTATGAGTTTCAAGAAAGTTTTCTGAAAGACTTTGAGTATAAATGGTTTCTTATGATGTTCTGATCTGTTTTCTTATTTTTGTAGCTACACTCACTGAGATCCTCTGTACTCACCCCACCAATTCCCAGTTCTTTTGCAGGACACTCCTTTTTGGTGAGCCATGTGCCATTTTGGAGACCCAACTCGAGGACGATTGTTACACTGCAGTCACTAGTCGTTGGGTCCATCATTCCAGAGCTATATCCATTTAGAATGTAGTCATATGTGGAGTCATTTTGTTGTGTTATTGACATGAGTGATATTGTTGACACTATGTATTTACTTTAGTCCATGTATATATGTATGAGTTTCCATTTATGATATTGCATTCAAGTTGATTCAAGCATACAAATTTGCATGTGTGATTTAAAGGATATTGCCTAGCATAGAGATAAAAACAAGTGTCCCAGTTCATGACTTAGAGGCTTAAGCAGCAGTGAGATCTGTTGCTTGTCGGTAAAGTTCCCGTATTGGGAATGTTATATATAGTGCTCGATTGAGGAGATGAAGGGGCTGTGCTGTATTAATCTATATATATGATTTATTTATTTATTTGTATTTAAGTTATTTAATTTAATTTAATTTTAATAGAATGTTTAATTTCGAAAATTTTAAAGAAATAGTTTTTATTTGGATTTTACAGAAATCAGAATTTAAGCATGAGACAATAATTTTTCTTTAAATTTATTATTATGAATTTAAATTTTACATTTTTTTCAATTTGCAAATAAAAAATTATAAATTTTATTTTAATAAGTTTCTTATTTTAAGACTTTTTATTTTAAAAGTTAGATTTAAATTAAATAAATAATAGATTTTTTAGGTGGTGCCATGTTTTTTCAATATATAAAAAAAAATTATGTTTCTTATTTTAATAGGTTTATTATTTTAATACTTCTTATCTAATTATGTTTCATATTTTAATAGGTTTATTATTTTAAAACTTCTTATCTTTTGTTAAAAGATAGATTTAAATAAATAAATAATAAAAATTTTAGGTGCTTATATATACACACACATACTTATCATTTATCTTATCACACATATATATTATAATACTAATGAAAAAGATTAGGAAATTATTATTATTATTATTATTCCTGTCATGTGAGGAAAAACTGAATAATTATTTAGTTACATACAAACAAGATGCATTCTCTCTATTTTTTTTTCCTATACATATAAACAATTGATTATATATTTTTAAATTAGAAAATTATTTTTTACATTAATCCATCGGATTCCTTAACATTAAAAGAAGTGCCTAACCTAACCTATGTTTGTAAAGTATTCAATTGAACATGGCAGAAAAGCCAAGAACTACAAGGTATCTAATAATTAAAGTTGAATAATTAAAAATCATAAAAGTGGCCCAATCACACGCCCTATCCTAACAAGTGGGCATAAAATATGACCATTGTGGCATTCTTTTGGGTGGGTGCTCATCTTTTTCTCGCATATGCTAATAATAGAGGATGATTTTTCTTTTTAAATTAAAAAATTTCATAAAGATACGATGTGATTTTCTTTATCTCAATTAAGGATTGGTGTCGGGATTTAATGATGACTTTTCATTTTAAATCCTATGTATTACAATTTATTATTTTAAAAAATTACAATCGCATTCTTTTATGTTTTGTTATTGTTGGACATAGGATTGAGATGATTTTTTTTATCTGATTGAAAAAATTTGATTCGATTGAGAAATAAAATTTCAAAAAAAAAAATTCTTATATAATCAGATCAATATTTTACAATACAAAATTTGACACCAAATCTCATCCAATGCCTTCAAATTTTGATTCCAAATCTCATCAGTTGATGTATCATATAATGTCTCTATTTTCAACCATTGTACAAGATCAATGGATGAGAATCCGTGTTAAAAAATTTAACTTAAAATATTATCACCGTAATTATAATAGTTTAATAGTAATTAAACATCTTTATTAATTGAAATTTGAATAGGCAAAGTCCTTTTTGAAAGAAGGACTCCTTTTTAATAACAGTTTCTATCACTTGGGTTTTTACCCTATTTAATAATAATAATAATGTGGAGGCAATTTTTGGGAAATCAAAACCGTTGCCTCCTAATTATTGTTTTAAAAATAAGACCAATGATTGAACCGATGATTTAAGAGATTTAATGGATATTGGTTCTACCGGTTGAATTATTTTGATTGAACTAATATAATCGGCTGACGTCATAAATAATTTTATTTATTTAAAAATTAGAAAAAAATCTATAAAAATAACAACACACACACATATATAACATTAATTCTAATAATTTTTAACATAAAAAATTTGCACTAAAAATTTGATTTGAAATCCTCTTGATTTTTTAAAAAAACAAAAAAAAACCTCCAAGATTCATCGACTTGGCCAATTTCAACTGATTTTTTTGATTAATCGATTTTAAGGATTTTTCAGACCAAACTCATGACGGTTTCTTGATTCGATCGGTTTGACTGGTCAATTCGGTTCAATTCTAAAAACATCGATCTAACAATGAATGAGGCAATGAAACTTTTGAAGGACTTGTTGGGTGAGAAATGAGAACTTGAGAAGAGCAATACGAGAGATGTTGGCTTTTTTTAATAGTTAATATAAATTTTATCAATTTTTTGACTTCATTGCTTTTTTAATATAAGTGAAGGACTGTGACACTCATGAAATATATAACTGTGACACTCATGAAATATATAGTTTGTCTTTATTATTATTTTTTTGATCATTTGTGAATAAAATGTATATTAACATTTACTTGAATTTACAACTACAATGAGAGACTTATACAACTACCATATTAAATACACAACTACCATATTAAACACACAACTACCTACCACACACTACACAACTAACATCCTTCCTCAAACTCAAGGTGGTTTAGAGGAAACCAAATTGAGTTTGGAAAAAAGTATTGTGTGACAAATAAGAAGAAATAATTTGATGAAGATATCGATTATTTGATCATCGGAGCGTAAATACATCTGTTTGGAGACAGAGACAATGAGATAAGACCTGTTTGGAGATAATGACAATAATATAAGACCTGCTTGGAAACAGGGACAATGAGGTAAGACTTGTTTGGAGACATGAACAATGACATATCCAGAGATCGGAACTCTAGCGTCTGATACCATGTGAAAATTTGTGAAGAAAATGTGTATTAACATTTACTTGAATTTAGAACTACAATAAGATGACTTTATATAAGCATTATACAACTATCATATTAAATACACAACTACCAATAACACACTACACAACTTCTAACTACACAACTAACACTCACATATTACCTTACAATCTAAATAATATTACAATTAAAATTCATTTAAGCAGGTGTTGGCAGATAAAATCCCCGCAGGGCGAGTTCGTCCTAGAACGAGAGGAAGTGCGAAAAGAAGAAGGGCGATGGGCGAAAAGCGACAAAAAGGCTTAGGACGATCGAGCCAATTGACAGAACGAAAACGTGCGATGCAGTTATCTTCATTACTAATGCAGTTGAGCGGTTGTTCCTTCACGATCAGGCAGTTAAGGCACACGACCCAGCAGTTACTAGCACTACTCATAACTGCAAAAAAAGATGGTGGAACTGCTCAAATCGGTTATCAAATAGCACTATAAAAGCTTGCCTACCCCAAGGAAAAGAGGCAGAAAAAAAATAAAGACTCAATCGAGCATATTTTATCTTTTTATTTCTTAACTTGTAACCTAGGACTGTAACTTGTGTGCTTGTGCCCCTTGGAGGCTTATTCACTTGATTCAGTACACCCCTTGCTGGGACTTTGTCTCAGGAGGTTTGAATCTTACACGCTCTTTCTCCCTGCACGTGTAAAACCTACGCAAATAGTTTTTGGCGACCACAGTGGGAGACTTGGTGTAACAAAGTGGAGATGCCTCCGAAAAGAAACGCTCAGACTGGCTCAACCACGAAGGAGGGTGGACTGGAGCAAACCAACCAGCCCAACGTTCCAGCCATAGTGGGTCAGTTCGACGGTCTAGTAGATGTCAGCCGGTACGAACCAATGAGGGAGCTCAGCCCTAATGCGATGCGCGCATTGTTTGGCGAATTCACACAGGATGTTGTCGAACAGGTCAGGCTCCAAAATGCGCATGTTGTAGACAAATTCGTATCGACTAGTAACTTGCACTATGAAAATATGGCCAAACACCTAAGCTCAATGAACGAATTGGTGGCCAAATGTATAAGTGGCGGAACAGCGCTGCCGTCGACCGCGCCTCACCCCGCAGTAGGCAGTCAGGAAGCTGGTCCTCTGTGGTGTTCCCCTGCAAGGAACCAATACCCCTATGGTTCCCAGAGGAGGGACGAGCCCTGGAGGGCACGACCCACAGTTAGGGCCAAATATTCACCAAGGTCCAAATATGGCTCAACACGAAATCGTGGTGCCTCAGGGTGTCCAAACTTCCCAGGGACAGAATCATGATTATGTCCCACTCCTGAGAGGGCCGCAACCGCCCCCTATAGCCGTGCCATTCAATGGCAATGATATGCTAAGGGAGCAAATGACCGAAATCCTGCAAAACCAATTCGGTCTAGGCATACGACCAATTCGGCCTAGATATCGGAAGCCTTACCCTGATTGGGTCGATGTGGCTTATCCTTGGCCGAGAAATTACAAGATACCAGACTTCACCCTCTTTACGGGGTCTGGAGAAGTTTCCACTATGGAGCACATAGGACGCTTCACCCTTCAGTGTGGGGAAGTCAATGATTTCCATAGACTAAGGTTGTTTCATGGTTCGTTATCAGGGGTGGCTTTCTCCTGGTATATCAGCTTACCAGCCAATTCAGTAGAAAGTTGGCAGTAGATGGAGCAATTGTTCCATGCGCAATTTTATAAGGCCGAATCTGAAGTGGCCTTGGCTGATTTGGTAAATTTGAGACAATTGCCAGGGGAATGGGCCGAGACGTTTCTACAATGATTTAAGGTAGCCCGAGGCCGATGTTATGTGCCTTTGCCCGAAAAGGAGTTCGTAAGAATCGCTCAAGGATGCCTAAATCTCGACCTGAAGAAGAAATTCCAGGATCGTGAGTTTTGGGACCTTCCCCAACTCACTACCAGTGTGGTGCGCTATGAGCGATTATTACGAGAAGAGGAGCAGATGAAAAATTCGAGCAAAGTGACGTATTACAGAAACATTGACTATGAAATGGGCGAAGTGAACGCCGACTCGGCCGATCTATGTTTGGCCGAATTGGTGAAAGGAAAGCCCTACGTCTGCAAAACGTGGGCAGAACCCCAAACCAATGAGACGAGCGATAAAAAAAGCAGGAAATTCTCCTTCGACATTACTAAAGTCGAAGCTATATTTGACCAATTGTATAAAGACAAGCAAATCAGCTTGAGCGACAGACATACGTTGCCAACAGCCGAGCAAGTCGGCAGTAAAAAATATTGCAAATGGCATAATGCATGGTCTCACACAACTAACAATTGCCTTGTTTTTCAATGTTTTGCAGGATGCCATAGAATCCGGACGAATCACGTTCGAAAAGAAGATGGCAGTAGACAGCAATCCTTTCCCGAAATCGGCGGAGTTAAATATGATTAATCCAGACCTTACAAGGATAAACCAGCCGAGGGTAAAGGTAGTGCTGGACGAAGGACAACACCGCCACCGCCCGAGCGCGCTTGGAGAGGATCAAGGAACCTGCAGAACGAAAGGACAAGAAAGCCATTTGTGTGAGATGCAAGAATAGCATTGAATGGATGAAGGAGCTAGAAGACACCTGCGAGAGGCCTGTGAAGAGAGAATCGTCCTGGCAGCCACGAACCTTTGCGCCGAGGTTCTATGGAGAAAATTCGAACTTCGTCCAGAACGTGAGGACATTTCGGCCAAAGATCCATCAGCCCAACGTGTGGCACTCATATCATACCCAGGACAGCAGGCGAACTCGGGACGACGGGCAGACGAAAAATATCCTCCCGTAGATGAAATGACAAGGACACAGCTGAGGAGGCACCAAAGGAACTACGGCCGCATGATGCGCCGGCAGAACGAGGCAAAGGCTGCCACCAGCCATAGCCCCCATGCCACAGAAAAGTCAAAAGACAATAAAAGGCACATGACGAGAAAGAAGGAAAGTGACCAATGGTGATGAGCACACTAAGCTTCATAGAAGGAAACGGGACGGGACCGATGATGAAGAGCCTCCTATCGTCATCCAATTCGGCAGCATGCCACCGGTCGTGGCAAATCACTACTTGTTGCCCAGAGAGTTCCGGGGAAATGACAATGGGGAAGCTGGACCGAGTGACGATATTTATGAGGGAGATGAGGCCGAATTTGCGGCACTCTCCATAACAGACGGAAATGCTGCAGGCCGAGAGGCCGAAGAGGAAGAACTGACGGATATAGAAGAGGAGATTGACATCAGGACGGAAGCTAGGAGAAGGGGAATTTCTAAAAATCGGTTTCTGAAAGAACTATATGAGGCCGGGAATCCGGCAGTCGGAACATTGGAGAAGACCTGGGGCGATACCCATTCCTTGTTCTGTATGGAACACCTAATGTAAAGCGGGCTGTCACCAAGGCCGAGAAGAGAAGGCTGACCATCAATCACATCTCTCAGGAGATACCTCCCACACTGCCACTTTCTCGGTGGGATATGGAAGACGAATCATCCCAAGTCAACAAAGGGGGCGATCAAGCCATGGAAATTGGCACGTCAGGGAAAGTGATTTTCCCAAAGCCACCAGCTCAGATGACAAAGCACCTAAGGCCATTGTACGTGAAGGCGAAAGCCAATGGCATCCTAGTATCCAAAGTACTGATTGATAACGGAGCAGCCATCAATGCAATTCCAGTTAGGATGCTGGGGCGTTTGGCCAAGTCCGAGGAGGACCTCCTCCCCACAGAAGTAGTCCTCACCAGCTTTAACGGAGGAGCGACGACTGCGAAAGGAGTCATACCACTGGACTTGCAGGTGGGAAGCACTACGAAGACTGTGGTGTTTTTCGTCATAGATGGGCCAACCTCATACAATATGCTTCTGGGACGAGACTGGATACATGGCAGCCGATGCATCCCATCATCCCTCCATCAGTGCCTGGTTTTCTGGAACCAAAGGGATGAAGTGGAAATTGTACACGCCGACAACAAGCCCTTCACCGCAGACACAAACTCGGCTGAATACTCTATGTATGAGGGAAACTACGGGCCAACCAGAGTTCTGAATGTAGGAGAGAACCCAACTATCGTAGCCTAGAATGACAAGCCATACCCCACTGGATTGTTAAACGACCTGTTTGCGCAAACAATACCAACCACAGTGGTCTTCGGAGAACCCACACACATCGGTATCAATGAAGCACGACCAGAGTAAAAAGCAAGCCGCCCTTGCGGCCTCTAAGGTCAATTTAATGGCCTACATCCTGGAACGAAAAAATGAGGACGAGGCGCTGGCTGCTGTTTCGGCTTTAAGAGGGAAACTGCTGACGCACCAGATGGAGGATAAGGTGAAAGAACTGTGTGGGGTGGACTGTTTGATAGATGGAGAAGATGTACTGAAGGACGAATATGCTCTGAACGGACGACGTAAGGCAAACTTCTCAAGAGGGCAAGATGCTCTAGAAGAGGTAAATCTGGGGGATGAATACAATAAGCGTATGACCTATGTCAGCAAGGAATTGAGCCCCTAGGTACGCTAAACATTGCTCTGTTTATTACAAGAATACAGAGATTATTTTGCATGGGATTATAATGAGATGCCCGGCCTAGATAGGGCCTTGGTGGAGCATAGGCTGCCAATCCTATCAAGTCATAGGCCTCATAGGCAGCCTCCACGGAGGTTCGCGCCTAATATTTTGCCTGATATTAAAAAGGAGGTCGAGCGACTGTTAGAGGCAAAGTTTATTAGGACGACCAGATATGTAGAATGGTTGTCCAACATCGTCCCAGTCAGGAAAAAGAATGGGAAGATAAGAATTTATATAGACTTCAGGAACTTGAACTTAGCAACGCCAAAAGACCAATACCCAATGCCGACGGTCGATTCCCTAGTGGATTCCACGACAGGGTATCAAGTATACTCATTTATGGATGGGTATGCGGGTTATAATCAAATTTGCATTGCCGAAGATGACGTGCATAAGACGGCCTTTAGGTGCCCAGGGTCTCTAGGATGCCACGAATGGGTAGTAATGCCGTTCGGCCTAAAGAATACTGGTGCCACGTATCAACGAGCCATGAATTCAATCTTTCATGACATGATCGATAAATTCCTAGAAGTCTATGTTGACGATATAGTGGCTAAATCAGTAACTACGGATGAGCATTTTAGCCATCTAGCATCGGTATTTGAACGAATGAGGAGGTTCAAGCTTAAACTGAACCCTGCCAAGTGTGCCTTTGGGGTGTGCGCAGGCAACTTTTTAGGTTTTCTAGTACATCAACGGGGAATCGAGATTGACATCAACAAATCTCAGGCGATTACTGAAGCCATGCCCCCCCGAAACAAAAAAGAGTTGTAGAGATTTCTGGGGCAGGTTAAATTCCTAAGACGATTTATTTCCAATTGTGCAGGAAAGACCAAGACATTCTCCTCCTTACTAAAGCTAAAGGGAGAGGAGGAATTCGTCTGGACCGAAGAGCACCAACAAGCATTCAACAATCTGAAGAGGTATTTATCACGGCCACCAGTAATGACGCCTCCAGTATCAGGGAAGCCAATAAAGTTGTACATAGCAGCTGAGGAGCAGTCCATAGCTGGAATGATCGCACATGACGATGACATAAACATTGAGAGAGCCATTTATTACATCAGCAGGCAATTGCTGACTTATGAATGTAATTATTCTCCCATAGAGAAGTTATGTTTGGCTCTATATTTTACATGTACTAAGCTACGTGCCTATCTTAGGCCGAACATTGTATATTTGATCACAAAAATCAATATAATAAAGTACATGTTTTCTCGTCCTATTTTGCATCAAGGGTTGGTTTC
Organism: Zanthoxylum bungeanum; assembly: GCA_019454045.1. Lineage (NCBI taxonomy): Eukaryota > Viridiplantae > Streptophyta > Magnoliopsida > Sapindales > Rutaceae > Zanthoxylum > Zanthoxylum bungeanum. Next base: position 57,414 of record SKCR01049699.1, read on the forward strand.
TGGTCTCTGTCGCTCTCAGAATTCGATATACGGTAACGAAGGCTGTAAAAAATCAAGCCTTGGCCGATTTTTTGGCCGATCATCCATGCTTAAGTACAACTAGGGAAAGAGAATTGGATCTGGATGAATGCAGCCTAAAACCATGGAAGATGTATTTCGACAGATCCAGTACGGCAGAGAAGGCTGGAATAGGGGTTGTCTTAGTCAGCCCATTAGGAGAAGCCTTCCAGTTTTTAGCCACATTGAACGAGTACTGCACCAATAACCAGGCAGAATATGAAGCCTTGATACTTGGTTTGGAAACACTCCTTGACATGGGATTAACCCATGTGTCTATCAAGAGAGATTCGCAACTGGTAATCCAACAAGTAATGGGAACTTATAAATGCCAAAGTCTGTCGGTCGTGGCATTATTAGACATAGCCAAAAAATTAATAAAACTATTTGATCATACTGACTTGGGATACATTCCAAGAACAAAGAATGAATTGGCCAATAACTTAGCCCAGGCGGCCTCCGGTTATAAACAAACCAACATAAATGGGGTGTACAGAAGCGAAGAAATCAAGCCAGCCCTCATGAGAAGAGCCAACGAAAAAGACGTCATGGCTCTTGAAACAGAGGATGATTGGAGAGACGAATCAGGACGTTCTTAACACAGCCTGGACTAGGAAAGGACCGAAGGTTAAAGCTTAAAGCCTTGAACTATGTAATGCCAGGGGATGTGCTCTATAAAAAACGACAAGATGGATTGTTATTGAAGTGTGTAGGGCCATCAGAATCTAAAACTATCATGGCTGAGATACACGAAGGCATCTGTGGGGCTCACCAAGCTGGAATCAAGATGAGATGGTTAATCATACGAAGCGGCTATTATTGGCCAAAGATGGGAGAGTCGTGTATCTCATACGCCAAAGGGTGCGTAGCTTTCCAAAAGCATGGTCTTGTCCAAAGGGCTCCCGCAACCAAGATGGTCCCAGTCATCAAACCTTGGCCGTTTATGGGATGGGCGATAGAATTAATAGGGAAGATTTATCCTGCTTCAAGTAAAAGGCACACCTTTATCATTGTTGCCACTGACTTCTTTACCAAGTGGGTAGAAGTTATCCCACTGGTAGAGATCTCACAAGAGCAGATAATCAAGTTCATAAAGGAACATATAATTCACCGGTTTAGTATACCACAGACAATCATGGTAGTCCATGGAACCTCATTAAACGGTGAAAGGGTAAATGACTTCCTAGCCGAATATGGAATACGGCTAGTGAATACCACTTCATATTACCCTCAGTCAAACGGTCAAGCAAATCGTCTAACAAAACCCTCAAAGGATTGATTCGAAAGATGGTGACGGACAATGTTAAACGATGAGATGAATACCTGAGTCAAGCTTTATGGGCTTACAGGACATCACCGCGCACAAGCACGTCAGTGACACCTTTCCAGTTGGTGTATGAACAAGAAGCCGTGCTCTCTGTGGAAATGAACATTGAATCCACTATGGTAATGTTGCAGGAGAAACTAACGAAAGAAGACTACGACGAGGCGATGATCCAGAATTTGCTGGAATTGGACGATATTAGGTGCGACACGCTCAACCGCCTGGAAGCACAGAAGAAAAAGATAGCCAAAGAGGATAATCGCAAGGTAATGGCTAAGTCTTTCGAGAAGGGCGAACTAGTATGGAAGATAATTTTACAAGTTGGCTCTAAGGAACCAGCAAGACAAGTGGTCGCCCAACTGGGAAGGCCCATTTATAGTGAGAAGTGTGTTGCCACATGGAGCCTATCATTTGCAAGATTTGAAAGGACGGGTGCACATAAGAGTGATAAACGGAAAGTATTTAAAGAAATATGTGCCCTCGTTATGGGAGCACGAAAACATTCAAGAAGAGCAATAAGAAGTTCGCATTAATAACGGACGAGAACGTCCTAGATTACAAAATGGACGATATTACGTCCTCAATTACATCGTCCTTGGTCCGAAAATTACCTAAAACCCCCAGTCAGGTCCTTAATGGCTAAGAGCGTCTCCCTCATCAGGCTCTAGTCTTCCTGAACAGTCGCGCTTGCCGCATCCAAATCAGCCAACTCCTTCTCGAAGTCAATGCGGGCCAACCCCTCAAATTCGGCCATCGACCGTTTCACCTCCTCCATTTGGGCGATGACGGCTCTCTCCTTCGCCTCTTTCCTTATCCGGCTTTCGTCCAAACGGTGTTGAAGCTCTTTCAACTACTGCTCCAGGTCCATGAAGACTGACTCTTCAGTCACCATCTCTTCCGTGGTATCCTTCAATGCCTGTTGCAGCTTTCCAAAAGATTCACGGAGTTCTTCCCTTTTCACTAAAGAGGAGTGCAACCCAATCCTCTGGCTATGAATTACACGATGCCGGGAGGGAAGGTTCGTTATTTCCTCTTGCATCTCTTGGAGAAAGAGCCGGTCATCAATAGATACCGGCGATGAAGGAAGAGCTAGTAATCGGCTTAACTCGGAGGAACACCAGCCCAACTGAAGCATGTTCTGGGGCTGAACAGCTTGGTGAACCTCCATCGCAGTAAAAGAAGCGTACTGACGAAGGACCTCCCGAAGACTCTCCAAGTCTGAGTCCGCGCCAGTTAAGGGAGTTGATGGGAGAAAATAAGCAGAGGTCATTTCCCCAAGACGATCCAAAAGACGCTGGACCGATTATAGCAATAGATCAGGGGCCTACACGAGTTAGCAAAACAGATTAGCGCCTACACATAAAGGAAGAGTTAGCGAAACAGATTAAGATCATAACCCGAGAAGAAGAAGAAAGTAACTCACCATCCTAGAAGTAGAACTAGAACGCTGATGGGCCTGTACGTCGGATGTTCCAGTTGCTGGCTGCATCAGTCCTTGCTCGGGGGACAGTGGATGCTGGGGGACAACGATTAATTACTGTGCGGCTTGAGGGGAGATCGGCCGAGGAAGAGAAGTTGACGGCATGTTGGGGGATTCGGCCCGAGGAGGAAGCGCTTGTTCAGCAGTGATTGGCATTTGGACTGTTTGAGTGGGTGCCATTGATGGAGCGATCACGAGGGCCAGGGGCACTGGTTGCCTAAGCTCAGGTTCCTCCATTTGAGCGGACCTTTGAGGAGAATGAGGTAGAGGGGCCGAGGATGATGGCTGTGCTGAGGGCGACGCCATGAGCCCAGGAACACTGAGGGACATGGCCTCTGGCATTGAGTGTTGAGGCACATCAGTCGGCCGAACATCTGCAAAAGAATCAGAGTCGGATGAATCAGAAATAATAATGATGGTGAGTTGATTTTCAAGGCCACCAGTAATTTCCTCAATTCTTGGGCGACAACAACCAGACTCGGTGTAATAATTCCTACCTAGAAGGACAGCGCCACTTGTACTCCCTTCTCCTAAGAGATGCTCTATGTTCGGTCTTTCGCCACGCATTCCTCCTCATCAGAAGGAAATTGAATCATCGGCTCCCTCACGGGTTCCTCGCTCGCGTTGCCGCCCACATGAGTTCCGGCCTCGGAAGCTGGTGCCGTCCCACGTGCCACTAGGGATGGCAGGCAGACCCGGACCCGGCCCGGGTCCGCATGGACCCGGAAGATCCGGGTCCGGTTAGACCCGTCCGCTTTAAAAAATTGCGGATCCGGGTCTTATTTCAGTGGACCCGCATCATTGCGGGTCCGGATGCGGGTCCGGATAAATCCGGACCCGGTACCCGGGACCCGGAAAAAAAAAAAAAAAAACTATGATTCACTCTTATGTTATGTTACTTATGTACTTGTGTTTGTGTTGAAGTTTTTTCCTTGTAGTTTGTTTATGCATTATGAATTATGATATGTTATATGTTGATGTAATGTATTATTTGTGTTGAAACTTGAGTTCAAACTTAACTATTTTATGTGTTGTAATTTTCAATTCAAACTTGTTGTGAATTGTTTATACATATTATAGTATTTATTGATATGAAAATAGTGGAATTGGAGCGAAAACAAAAAAAAACAAAAACAAAAACAAAAACAAAAACAAAAACAAAAACAAAAAAAACTGCCAGTTGCGGATCCCGGGTTCGGATCCGGGTATACCCGGGTCCATCCCGGGTCTACCCAGGTCCGGACCCGAAAACAATTAACCGGGTCCATATCCGGACCCGGGTCCATCGAACCACTTACGGATCCGGGGTCCGGATCCGGAATTTGCCATCCCTACGTGCCACAGTGGGTGAAGGTGAGTCGATTTTCAAGGCCTGCGTCAAATCATACGATACTAGCATCAGTATATCTCAAAGCATTATTAGAAGTGAGAAATGGTGAATTTCGGACTCGTACCTTAGGACAACGGACCAGAGGAACGTCCGAATCAGAGCTTCGACTAGGGGAAGGTTGCTTCCTTTTAACGGGCTTTGTTTTCTTCGACTTGGAAGCCTCGGCAGCCTTCTTTGACCCCGGTGACCCAGACAGCTTGGGAAGTAAGGAAAGAGAGGAGTATACCTTCGCCGAAGGCAGAGAGAAAAATCGTTCACGGGCCGGTGGCCAGAAACGGTCAAAATATGGGTGAAAGAATGTACAAGGATTAAAAGAAGGTACGGTTAAAAGAAGCCAGTAAGGATCGAGTCTCCTCCATAGAGTCCTCGACCTCTGAGACCGAAAAGACTTTAAAGCGGTTTGATGATGCAGAATACGAATGGAAAAATGCAAGAGGCCATCCTTGGACAAGGCCGAACCGACGAGCTACAAAATTGGGCGAATATACTTCTACCCCGGCCTTACCATTTGCCCCCGTCAAAATGTCATGAGCCAATTCGCGGCCGCACAAAAATTTACGCCATATGCGAAGGGCCGTCTCTTCCTTTTCAGAAAAGGGAGGATCAAGGGCGAAGGATGGACTGTCCGACGCTAAAAAAAGAAAAAAGGAAGGGACATGGGAAAGAGTATAGAAATAGTCAAAAGTAGCCCAATGAGAAACAGAAGATTACCGAAGCTGGGCATAGTGAAGACCGACACACGAGTAAGAGCGAGTCGGCTCAATTGTGCCAAAGATAGGAAAATACGCTTTCAGCCAAAGCTGGACAATCCATAAAGGGCCAGAAGCAATGGTTGAGGACCTAGAGCGAAGCTATTTTTGAAGGGCGGCCAATCCCTTGTACGTGGCAGCAAGGAAAAAGGAGGCCAAATCTAGGCGATGACCATTTGCAAGGTCAAGAGATGGAGAGATAACCCGCCGCGGGTTTCTGGCTGGGTGTGCAAATGATATACTTACACAGCCAGTAATGAAGAAAAGTCGTTCGTTCCAACAAAAAAACCGACCCGGTTGTCTTCGAATAAGCACGAAGAAAAGAGGAGTACGACGACAAAAGAGAGGGGTCCATTTTAGGAGGAGGAAAGCGAAACGATGTGGAGGCTGATATGGTCGCTCCAAGGGGGGACAACCCAGTTAGGGCACCGACATCACGAAGGGTGATGGTGAATGGCCCGATGGGAAAGACAAACACGTTGTAATCGGATGACCAGAAAAATAAAGAGATAGGGAACATGTTGCGATCAAAAGCCGGCAAGTTCAAGGAAAGCTCGATAAGGGGAAGGAGGTGGTGCGTATCCAAGAAGGACCGGGTATCCTCATGCGATAGTATACGCTTATACTAGGCTTCGAAAGCGATGTCGGGTCTGGGCCAAGTCCGAATGGGGTGAGCATAAGAGAGAGCAGAAAGACTTAGCGGCTCAGAAAATGGAAGGCCGGAGGAAGCAGGAAATTGCTGAGCCAATGGGTTTGTTGCAATGGCTTCGGCATCTGTAAACATTGGACCGATGGCGCACTGGGTGAATTCTTCGTTCAGGGTATGAACACCGAAAATACCCATCGAATCAGACTCTAACGTCGTCTGATAGTCGGCGGAAGTCGAAGCATCAGTTTCGGGGATTGAAGAAGAAGAAGCCATAGAGGACTGAGAGTTTGAAATCACAGGGTGTCGCGATAGGAATCGCCAAAAGGTGAAACGGCGGGAAAATAGAAAGGGATGAAGTTTGCCATTGACAGGTGTTCAAAGGTGATTCGCCGTAAGTGACGTGCTAGGAAATGAGACACGGAAGCGACGCCAAAAAACGGCTCCTGAATAGGCCTCATGATGAAACGTGGAAAAAAGGGTCACGCATTTATTGCAGATGAGATGGGTCTCAGCAACTCCAAAGGGCGACGCAACAAATTAGGACGAAAGGCTCATCCCTTCGCTCTACCTTCACAAATTCGATCTTAATCCATTCGGCCAAACTCAAAGCCTTACCTTCGACCTACAGAATCGGCCAATGACAGCTGTCGGCACTACACTATACATAAATTATTGCCCAAGCCTCATCCATTATTGGTGCTAGCAAAGGCTATAAAACTGATGTGACAGAATCATCAGGCTACAGGCTAGTTTTGGGCATGAAACAGACCTCGAGCAGAAGACCTCCAACCGATCGTGCAACGCGTGAAAGGACCCTTCACGTGGCAACAGCACCCGGTTTAGAAAAATGCGCAACAGGAAGAGGAAAGGGCAAGTTGGAAAGCTTCTCGCCAACCGATCGTGCAACGCGTGGAATGACCTTTCACATGCCAACAGTACCTGTTTTAGAAGCATGCGCAACAGGAAGAGGAAAGGGCAAGTTCTTGCCATCTATTTAAAGACCGACCTAACCACTATCAAGTTCACCACAGCCAAGCAGAATCTCAAAAAAAAATGAGGAAGAGAAAATCGTGGAAAGTAATGAAATTTAGGCCACCAAAAGTGAAGGTCCCTATGGTATGAGGCATGAAATGGAATGTAAAAAGGCTCGTTAGCGGCCATCCACACGGAGTAAGGTGTAAAATGGAATGTAAGGATATGGATGGACTATGTCCGTTAGCGACAATTGTCCGAGAACCTCAGTGTGGAAGGTACTGCATCCCCCATGTGGTGAGTAGGTCACGCTCATTAGCAACAACTTGCCTGAGCTTCCCCACGCGGGGCATGCTCTTTACTTGGGAGTACGGGTTCTCTGGACTAAGGAACAGACTGTTTGAGGGCGGAAAAGAAAGTCCTCAATTTGGGTTGCGGTCTTCCCTGAAACGATGAAAGCAATGACCGGCAAGGTTCGTCTCGATCCTTTCCATGGTGATGGTTTTCCCTAGAACCTGGAAAGAAAGAACCCGGTCAGCACTAGATTCGAGGAGGGTGGCCAGATAACAGGCTGTTTAAGAACGTAGTGGAATATCTTCAATCGGTGTTGTTGTCTTTCCAGGAGTGAAGGAAGAACGAACCAAAATAAAAGATATGAAATTCACCTCGATCTTCCCTCTCAGTTCAGTCGAGGTAAATTTGGGGGACAATTGTTGGCAGATAAAATCCCCGCATGGCGAGTTCGTCCTAGAACGAGAGGAAGTGCGAAAAGAAGAAGGGCGATGGGCGAAAAGCGACAAAAAGGCTTAGGACGATCGAGCCAATTGACAGAACGAAAACGTGTGATGCAGTTATCTTCATTACCGATGCAGTTATCTTCATTACCAATGCAGTTGAGCGGTCGTTCCTTCACGATCAGGCAGTTAAGGCACACGACCAAGCAGTTACTAGCACTACTCAGAACTGCAAAAAAGACGGTGGAACTGCTCAAATCGGTTATCAAATGACACTATAAAAGCTTGCCTACCCCAAGGAAAAGAGGCAGAAAAAAATGAAGACTCAATCGAGCATATTTTATCTTTTTATTTCTTAACTTGTAACGTAGGACTGTAACTTGTGTGCTTGTGCCCCTTGGAGGCTTATTCACTTGATTCAGTACACCTCTTGCTGGGACTTTGTCTCAAGAGGTTTGCACCTTACACGCTCCTGCACGCGTAAAACCTACGCAAAGCAGCAGGTGAGAACCATCTAATCAAGAAAATAATTCTCCTTCATTAACCATTCATGTGAGTGAGATTCAAACTTCATATCTATTTTTTCTAATAAGAGATTGAAAATTAAATTACCTTTGTTATCTATTATCATTTTCATTAAATCAAAGAATCCTACTTGGTGGTTTAATTATCGAAATTTGCCGCCGATCGACGATATCGCTGCCTTACTTCGGCGGGTTTTTATGCGAAGTTTAGTACTGACGGAATTTATATCACCAGTAACGGAGCTTTTTTTTCATGTGTTTTGACTATAGATCTAAGCTTACGAAAAACGAAAACTCCGTTTCAAACTATATTAGTACTGTTACGTAGAGCTAAAGAAAAGAATCCATCGACATGAAATGATTAATTATTTTTTTGACATTATATTTATGGGAAATGAAAAAATTGTCAAATCATTAATGATTTTTTTCTTTTTTCCAATCAAAATTTTCCTTAAATAGATTTTTAAAGAATATCCTTAGGATACTCGTTAGTATTTCCCATAATTAAATTATCAGCAGCTGTCGGTAGTGGCTGCCCGTGGTTATTCTATTTTTTAATTAAAATGTAGAGTACAAATCATACTGCACCAAATATAATACTACATTAAATTTATTACACTAATTGAAATATATTTTAATACAATGCAAAGCCCCAAAATTACCCTATATTTAACTTTTACTTGAAATATACATATAGGCATGCACACAATGCCAGCTTTACTTCCAAATTGTCCTGTCTTATCCATTGCAATTTATAGAGGTTGTGTTTGGTTTTGTAGTGTGACTTGTGATAGGGTGATAAAATTATATTTTGATCAAAATATAATTTTTTATTGTTCGATTAATGATAAAAAATTCAAATTATTAATAGTGATTTTTTTTTTAAAAAAAAATGAGTTTTATAAAAGATAAAATTGTAATTTTTCTCTACCACAAAAATATTAAAAAAAAAAAAAATACCATAATTATTTTTAGCATGAATCAAAATTACTAATATTATTTATAAATCACAATCCATTTTTAATCAGAATACTAAAAAAATCACCGCTAGAAGATGAATGAAGTTATATTATTGGAGGCGGCCTTCAATCGCGCCTTAGTATCAGTATTGCGTGTACTTTTATCTGTCAATATCATCCATGTTTACCAAATTGCATGTCTTTTTAGCAAATTGGCAAAAAATATGAACCATCTGAGACTTTTATTTGGAGGGATGCATCATATTTTCTTTATTAATTCGCATATGCCAATGCAAGATGCTTACTAAGCATCTTACTGTAATTAATTTGTGTTAGCAATTAGCAGTGTTGATAAATTTCACGTTGAAAATAAGAAATTTATGATTCGAATACCGTTATAAGGATGAGAAGAAATTGAATTATTATCACACTAAACAAACAAGTATTATTTAGTTAATTATATTATCCATTATTTTCTATTTTATGAGTTCACATTCTTTAGAAACTCTTCTAAATCCTCAGGACCGAAGATTGCCCCAGCCTTTGGTTGCTTATAAATTGATCTATTTAGCCGTCCTGGACTTATTTTCTATTTAAATGGGATAAATATATGTATTTTTTTTAAAAAAAATGTGGCGACTAGACAATATTTCTTCTATTAAATGTGGCGACTAGACAGTATTTCTTCTATTTCTTCTATCCTAACCCACCAATAAACAATAATTGTACAAGCAACTTGTCTTCCCCTTCAGCCTTCTATAAATACCGACCTGCCTCAGCTCTCGATATTCATCACCAACAAAATGTCATCTTCCTCAGCATTATCCTCCTTCTTGTTCCTCTCATCGCTCATTTTCTCCATAGCCAGTGCTCAAGTCCCTCCTGATGAAACATTCAAGTTTGTGAACGAAGGCGAATTTGGACCTTTCATTAATGAATACGACGCTGATTACAGAACAATAAGCATATTCAGCTCTCCCTTCCAGCTTGCCTTTTACAACACAACACCAAATGCTTACACTCTTGCCCTACGCTTGGGTATTCAGCGAAACGAACCGCTTTACCGTTGGGTCTGGGAAGCAAACCGGGGCAAACCGGTTCGCGAAAATGCAACCTTCTCCCTCGGAACCGACGGCAATCTTGTCTTGGCCGAAGCGGACGGCACTGTCGTTTGGCAGTCCAACACAGCCAACAAAGGTGTTGTTGGGTTCAAGTTGCTTCCAAATGGCAACATGGTGCTTCGTGACTCAAAGGGTAATTTTATTTGGCAGAGTTTCGATTACCCAACTGATACTCTCTTGGTGGGCCAGTCTCTTCGTATCGGTGGGATCTCCAAGCTCGTTAGTCGACTCTCCGTTAAAGAAAACGCTGATGGCCCTTACAGCTTCGTATTGGAGCCTAAAAGAGTGGCAATGTACTACAAAATCACCAATTCTCCCCGGCCTGTTCTCTATTTTACATTCTCCGATTTGTTTACCGGTCCACAAGAGAATGTAACATTCATTGTTACCCCAGTAAATGATTTTGGGCCTGTTGATGAACCTGCTGCGTATCAACTAATTCTTGATTCCCCATCTAGCAGCGGTGTCATTTTCGCTAGGCCAAACTACAACGCCACGACGTCGTTTCTCCGGCTAGGCATAGATGGGAATCTCAAGGTCTACACATACTACGACAAGGTTGATTCGCAGCCAACGCAAGTAACATTCACTCTCTTCGACAGAGATTCATTTAGGGAAACTGAGTGCCAGCTTCCGGAGAGATGTGGCAAATTGGGAGTGTGTGAAGACAATCAATGTGTTGCTTGCCCTACTGAAAAGGGCTTGCTTGGCTGGAGCAAGGAGTGTGAGTCCAAGAAAGTTACTTCTTGTAGGCCGAATGATTTTAATTATTATAAAATTGAAGGGGTTGATCATTACATGAGTAGGTATACAAGTGGGACAGCCATTAAAGTTGAAGATTGTGGCAAGAAATGCACTTCGGATTGCAAATGCTTGGGTTATTTTTACCACCAAGAGAAGTCGAGATGTTGGATTGCTCATGACTTGAAGACTCTTACTAAATTCCCCAACTCTACACATGTTGGATTCATAAAGGCTCCCAACAACTTAATTCAAATAAGAGGAAGCCTTTCCACTTAATTTGAAGCTTAATGTATTATTATTTGTATTGTATTTTCTGAGATTAGTTACTTTTCAGTAATTTTCTTTTCTTTTCTTTTGTTTTTGGTTTTGAAATAAAAGTGATAGTTAAGTCTTTGTAATTAGATGGGGGATTAGAGGTCACAAATGGAAGAACTGTTTTTGTTTTTATTGTTCAAATAAATAAACGAATTAAGTATCTTTTATCATTATTATTTTATAATATGTGATACATAATTCAATCTTAATTATTATCTCTTTTTTTATATATCACATGTTATTAGGTTAAAAACTTAAAATAGTAATGAGAATCATTGAAAAAAAGAAGAAGAAGAAGATTCTTGTCATGATTTTTGATGGCACGTGTACGTAAGTTTTTCAACAGTCATGTCAAGTGTTATCATTCATATGTTGTGAAATTTAGATTTGGACCTAAACGATGTTTATAATCTATTTTTATTTTGTTATTTAAAATAGAAAAATGTTTGAAGTTTATACATATAGATATATTTAGATATGTAAAAGTTCCCAACAAATAATTATCTAGAGATGAAGTTATTTCATTATATTCATTTCATTATCATGTCCTTAACTATTATTTAACATGTGATAAGTATTAGTCGATTTTATTTTCCATCTTAATGTGATAATATTCACCACCAATTAAATGATGAAACCTCATGCCATATCACATATAAATTAAGTATTCAAAGTATACGTAGCATCTCTCTTTATTTATTTATGGAGAAAATGAACATTGCCCGTTGTTATTTCAATGAATATCAAAACCCTGTATCATTTAAAAAATAGCTTAATATTCAATTTTTGGTCTTTTAGTGTTTTTCCCCCATGTGGTAAAATCCTCATTTCATCAATAAAAATATCTAAAAGTGAACCTTTTTTTAAATTAAAAAAAAAAAAAACATAAATATAATTTTCCTTCGGGAGCCACAATTGCACAGCACCCCACAATTTTTTATTTTGTTTACACATGGGCACCAATTATAGATCGTTCAGAGCCAACGAATCATTGGGGGGCCAGCAGGGATGGCACCATCCTTCTAACCATTCGTATATCATTTTTTTTTCCTTTCACTGGCGGGATATTGAGAAAAGTCTGTGAAGAGCTGTAACGATTATTTTTGTCCACATTTATAATGGTGTAAAATCTAGGATATGATTTTCAGGTTCTAAATTCAAATCCAAAAGTATGTTTTTTTTTATAAGAATTTAGGATAATCGGAGATTTTATCCGCCGACAGTAAAATTTCTTACGATTTAAAAAAAAAATACTTTTTTTTTAATAAATTCAACAATCAGCTAAGCATGAAAATAAGTTCAAACATCCCAGGGCTGAACACCGATTCTGATTATACCTGTAACAAGTTGGAACATGATCGATTTTCCGGGTTTGGAATCGAAACCAGTTGTAATCGGTCCGGTTCCGATTTCAAATTGAAGGAATCGATTTTAACCGGTCCGGTTCCGATTCCAAATGGTCGGAACTGGAACCAAATTTTCGAACCGGCACTGGAACCTGTTTTGGGAACCGAATTTCAGAACCAGAACTTGTTTTAGGAACCGAATTTCAGAACCAGAACCAGAACCTGTTTTGGAAACCGAATTTAGAACCAATTTCATAACCAAATTAATTCTCAATTTAAACCCAATTTCATAATCAGTTTTAAAACCAATTTAAGCCCAATTTCATAACCCGAATTAAAACCCAATTAAAACCTAATTTAAACCTGGGCACTTCCTATAAGAATATTATATATCGAGTCAAAAATATTATACAATATATAAATTTATTTATTGTTTTATTTTTGTATGGACAGTTGTTAATAATATTATGTAATATTCAAGTGTGAAAAATAATTGTATTTTCAAAGTTTGAAAATAAAAAATAAATAAGGTAAATCAGAACCAGATTGGAACTAAATTGGAACCGATTAATAGATTACCCTATTCAATTGGGTAGGTTTCGGTTCCACGGGGAACCGAATTGGAACAAATTAATAGGGTACTCTATTTAATTGGGTAGGTTCCGGTTCCACGCGGAACCGAATTGAAACCAATTAATAGAGTACCCTATTTAATTGGGTAGGTTTCGGTTCCATGCGGAATCGGAACCGAAACCGATTTTGCTCATCCCTAAAACATCCTAATTAAAATTACAACCATTACAGAATCCTCGGCGAAGTATAATCAGAAACCCTAAGCCCAAAGGCAAAAACTCTCAACTTTGAAAGCCCTCTTTGTAAATGCAAGCTCCTGCCACCGACCACACACAGCCACCCTTTTCCCTTCATTTCCCTTCTTTCATCCCTCTTTCGTCTTCTCCTCCATTCTTCTCACTAACAAAGGTGATTAGTCGCACTTAATTATACATATTTGGACAAATTAGATTAAGCTCACACAAAAGTTGATTAAAACTTTTATTAATTAAAAATAACATAAGTTTTGCTATAAAATGCAAGCTTGAGCAAATTTTTTATTTTAAAAAAAGACAAAACAAGCTAAAACAAGCATTGAGAAAAAGAAAGAAATATTAGCCTAAGTAAAGTTTTTGTGGGATAAGTTTTAGAAGTTCTCTACAACAACAAAGAGAAATAATAAGGAGAAAAATATTGAATCTTCGAATCAAGTTTGCCTCTACAATATTTCAACAAGGAGGAGAATATTTGATCTTTGGTTCAGGCTTACTAAGTGAAATTAATCTTCTCTAATAAGCTATGTTTTGTATTTGATACATGATAATATAGCTTGAAGTTGAAATTAGACTAATAAATTTGTGTATGAATGCTTTGGAAGCATAAACACTATATGCTTATAATTGGGTCAGACATGTAACATAAAATTAGAGTTTGAAACTCTTGATGAAAATTTGGAGCTATGACTACCATTTTAAAATCACTTGTCCACGTTTAAGTGACCTACAATTGTTCATGAGTCACTTTATTTTGAGATTTTAATTTGGTTTGCATTTTAGATTCAACATTTACGCATGTGTGTATTTTGAATAAATTATATTTTTTGTAAAAATATTTGATATTTTGAAAAAAATTATTTTGTTTTTTTAATATGTGATGATATTGGTTTTATGTTAAAATTAAATTTTGGGTGTTTGGAAGTGTTTAGGGAAGATTGGAACGAAATTGGGTAAAATACTGAATTTCATCAATTTTATATTTCCAGAGAGCTGATGAAGGAATAATAAAAAAATTAAGAGCATGTACTAAGTGCACAATGCACTTGCACAGTTCACTGTGCACTTTGCACACACTACGCGCACTGTGCATGCGCGTTGCGCACGTGTCGCTCCCCGATTTCTATTTTCTCCCGTTTTTGAGTTTTGAGACTCTGATTCAGCCTCGGTGTTTTCCTATACACTCGTAATGAAATATAGTATTCCATTAAATTATATAAAAATACATCTATGCTTGTTATCAATGGGTTAGATCCACTTCGGTTGCGCGGGACATTGATCCAATCACCTCCACAACTGCCCCAACAACCGCATGGTCAATTCTTTTACAATATCATGTATTCTGTCATCGTCGATCAGATTCTGGATTTCATGCATGAGGCAGCGCATCTGTTTCTCTCATGTCATGGGAATTGGTGGAATGCACAGTACATGGTTGGATCAAGTTTGCTTAGTAGCGGGTTTGGCATAGGCTTTGGGTCTAGCAGTTTCAATAGGATTTGCCTATTAAGCTTATCTAAATTCTTGGACATTGGTTTTCCCCAGTTGGAGTATCATTTTTGGACAATGTTTACTTCTATTGTTCCGAATCCTAAGCCTCATTCATTACTCTTCTTATATTGCCTTTAGCCATAGAACTTATTTTGCTCTGCTTCATTTTCTTCTATGTCCATTACCATTTCCTTCAACTTCATGAAGTCAGACATCATCAAGGTCAATCACATTAATTAGTTATAGATAGAGGGTTTGGTGTCCTTGATGATCATTTTGATCTGATAATTCTCTGATGGTCTTGTCTGCTGATGAGCGGAAAATATATCAATATTTACCGCCCATTTTACCTAATATTTTGTTTAGTTTCTCGGGTTTGATGAATGTTTTGATGTGTTTTATATGTTTCACAGATAAATAAAGTATTGGGATTTAATGGAATCAACTCGGGACTAAAACGATGAAATTCGGAGCAAAAAATGGCGAAAACGGAAATTTACTATACGCGTCACGAAGTGCAGTCCTAAATTCCAATTTTGTGCAAGTTTCGTATTGTGGCCATAACTTTTTCATCTGATATCCGATTAACCTGATTCAGGTGCCAGATTAAAGAAGACACAGAGCTTTACAACTTTCAAGATTTAAGAATTTTCGAATTCTGAAGTTTGCAAGGTCGAAATTGATGAATAGTCTAGTATATTTTGTGTAATTACTATAGTCATTTTCAAAATATAAAATAAAATTAATAAAAGTAAAGAGTAAAAATTGTCAAACTTCCACCAAACATGCTTGCATGTTTAGTTCCATGTTTGGTGTCATGTTTGATTGCATGTTTGGTGCCATGTTTGGTGGAGCAATTGGTGCAGAAATTGGTGGAAGGCTTTAGATTTTCTTATAAATACCAAGCTTAACTTTGTAAATTTTTCATGTTTTTTTGGGAGGAATTTCTCCCTGTAAACCTAAAGGAAAGTGTCTTGTGTATTACTTTAAGTTTTCTTGTATTTTCTTTTGATCTAATTAATAAAATTTTGTGTGTTTTCATTTACAGCATGAGCAGGTAATCTCATTTTGCTGGGTGAAGAGGTAAGACTTTTAATATAATAAATTAGATTAATCTCCATTATTTTAATAAAAATTGGATTAATTAGTTTCCACCTATATGAACGGTTTAGGTGACAATCTTATTTACCGCCTATATGGTTGGTTTTACATTATTGGACTTAGTTTCCGCCTATATGGTCGGTTTATGTGCTAACCTTGTAACCACCTATATGGTCGGTTTATGTGCTAACCTTGTTACCGCCTATATGGTCGGTTTATATGATTTTATTACCGCCTATATGGTCGGTTTGACTTGGGATTAATGATATCACCGCCTATATGGACGTTTAAATATAATTAATCGGTAAATATTGACAATAAGGGAGATTTCTAATTTTGAAATATTAAAAGTGGATCCTCTAACCCCATCAATTTCTTTTATTGTACTTTTACATTTCTAATTTCCAGTATTTAATTTCTAGCATTTACTTTATTTAATTTTCAGTATTTACTTTATGTCTTTTACTTATTTAAGCTTTTATTAGCCTTAGATATGTGTCATAACTAAGTTCATTATCTGGGGTTGTGATGAATTTCAATTTCACCGGGTTATAAGAGGTTATTTTATAGTTTGCGTAATATAAAGGTTTACTTATTAAGTCTTAAGCTTAATGCATCTTGTTAACTGGCCACTAATAACATTGATCTGGTAAACTTAAAATAAACTTGGCAAAGCAATTTTAGGTTTCAGGCTTAAACTTAATAGTCCACGATCTTCTTTGAGGATAGATAACCCTTTAATAGATTTCCTTACAGGATAGACATATACCTGTAGGGCGGGGGTAACCATAATTGGAACTAAATCTTAATGAATCTAGGTAATTTGGTTGACATAGACATGTGGTTCAATTGAGTTATACTGGGTATGTGCAGCTGACCATCGACAGAGACTTTTGCATAATTTTGTGTTGCAGGTTAGTAAACCGATTTATTATACAAACTTAAAATAACCACTTCATCTTTAATTAAATATTGGAGGTAATCAAAACCTTGGCTAGTTTTTATAAATTTGAATTTTCTTTAATCTACTTTCACGTCTTTTTATTTACTTGTTTTAAATTTTAAAGTCACCATTCCAATCAAACAATCAATCTACTAGATACTAGTAATCATTTGGCCACATATAATTAATAGACTATGTATTAAGTCCTCGTGGGATCGATACTTTTTATACTACTTGAACGATACGTACGCTTGCGTTATATGCGTGTGATTACGCATCGGTCAAGTTTTTGGCGTCGTTGCCGGTGACTTATTTATCTTTTCACTATTAGTTTTGAGGTTAGATACCTTTACTTGTATTTAATTTTCTTTTTGCTTATTATTTTTGGTTTTTTGTGTTTCAGGTTCTCAGACACTACATGAGACGAATCAGAAGCTTTGAACTCCGACCGCTTGACCCAGAAATTGAAAGAACAATCAGATATTTGAGAAGGGAAAGACGAGAAGGCCAAGAAGCAATCGTTAACATGGAACCTGAACCCTTGGAGGTTGCACCACCAATTCCCATTCGAGACAGAACCATTCCAGTGGTAGATGGCCTCATTTCCTGTATTGTACTTCCTCCCTTACTAGCAAATGCAGGTGACATCAAAACTTGCATTAAGATGATACAGCAGTCAGTTCAGTTTGGGGGGAATGCAACTTAAGATCCTAATGCCCACATCAGCAACTTCCTGGAAGTTGTCGGCACTTTCAATTACAATCGAGGAGCTGAAGAAGCAATGAGGCTGAGAGTTTTTCCATATTCCTTGAAAGATATAGCAAAGGCTTGGTTACATTCACTACTAGCATCACCACTTGGAACACTCTAGCCACCAAATTCCTTGCAAAGTACTTTCCACCAGCTAGAACAGCAAAACTGAGGAATGCATCATATCATTTGTGCAACAAGATTCAGAATCCCTTTACGAAGCTTGGGAAAGGTACAAAGATTTACTCCGGAAATGTCCACACCATGAGATTCCAAAATGGCTTCAAGTCCAAACTTTCTATAATGGACTTTCTGGACTGATGAGAACCAAAATTGCTGGAGGAGCTTTGATGGCAAAAGGAGAAGATCAAGCCTGTGACCTAATCGAATAAATGGCCAACAACAATTCCTTGTGGCCAACAGAGAGGAGCATGATCCAAAGAATTCCTGGAATTTATGAAGTTGGAACCAATACAACAGTCAATGCCAAGCTGGATCAGATAAGCAATTCATGGAGACTCTCAGCACACAAAGTAACATTGGATCCACAAGTTCACCTTGTGGAGGAGCACCAGAACCAAACCAACTTGAAGAGACAGTGAATTTTGTCAATAATTTTAACAGACAGAGGAACAATCCATATTCCAACACCTACAACCCATGGTGGAGGAATCATCCCAATTTCTCATGGAGCAATAATTCAGGGCCACCAAAGAACTATCTACCACCCAGATTCCAACAGTAACAGAACAAAGGTCAGGAGCAGGCAAATGAACCAGAAATAGCAGAAGTGCTGTCTCAGTTAAAAAAATATGATGCTATCTTTCAGAGCCAATCAGCTTTTATCAAAGCACTGGAAAATCAGATTGGACAACTAGCCAATGCTCATAGTTACAGACCACTAGAAAATCTTCCCAGCAACATAGAGCCAAATCCAAGGAACCGAGGGAAGGAGCAATGTCAAACCATAACCTTGAAAAGCGGTACTGAAATGAACAAAGATGTTGGAATCAAGGCAACCATTGAAGAAGTTCCAAAAGATGTAGTTTCACAGATGAAGGAAAAAGAAGCAAAGGAAAAAGAAAAAGATCAAATCACTCCACCTCCACATTTTCCTCAGCGTCTTCAGAAAAATAAATTGGACAAGCAGTTTGCTTGATTCTTGGAGGTGTTCAAAAAACTGCACATCAACATTACATTTGTAGAAGCTTTGGAAGACATGCCCAGCTATGTCAAATTCATGAAAGACATTCTCTCACGAAAATGAAGATTGGGAGATTACGAGATAGTAGCATTGACGGAAGAATGCAGCGCCATCATTCAGAGGAAACTTCCACCGAAATTGAAAGATCCTAGCAGTTTCACTATCCCATGCACCATTGGAGAACATTATATCGGTAAGGCTTTATGTGATTTAGGTGCAAGTGTTAATTTGATGCCTTTTTCTATTTACAGGAAATTACAAATTGGAGAAGTAATGCCTACCTCAGTCTCTTTGCAACTTGCTGATAGAACGCTCACATTTCCGAGAGGAGTGGTTGAAGATGTGCTGGTCAAAGTTGACAAACTCATTCTCCCAGCAGATTTCATCATCCTTGACATAGAAGAAGACAAAGATGTTCATATCATTCTTGGGAGACCATTCTTGGCTACAGGTAGAACTGTGATTGATGTGCAAAAATGAGAACTAACCATGAAAGTTCAGGACCAAGAAGTTACCTTCAATGTTTTCAAAGCCATGAAATTTCCGAGTGAAGAAAAGGAAGAGGAATGTTTCAGAATTGATGTTGTTGATGGTATCATCCAAGATACTGATACAATTCCTATAGACAAACTTGAAGCTTGCATCACCAACATGACTGATAATAAGATAGATGCTAAAATTCTGGAATGTATCAACTATCTGGACAAGTCGTTCCGCTTCAAATCAGAACCATCAGTCGAAAGCTTGGAACTCCCGAAGAAAGATCGAATCAAGCCCTCAATTGAAGAACCACCACAGTTGGAGTTGAATTTACTTCCGAGCCATCTCAGATATGCATTTCTTGGAAACTCTTCTGAATTACCTGTAATTATTTCTTCTTCGTTAATATTGGAACAGGAAGAAAAATTATTGAGAGTGTTACGAGAACACAAGAGAGCCATTGGCTGGACTATAGCAGACATCCGAGGTATTAGTTCATCATTTTTCATGCAAAAGATTCTGATGAACAGTGAGTACAAACCCACAGTGGAACATCAACGGAGACTCAATGCAATCATGAAGGAAGTCGTGAAGAAAGAAATCATCAAATGGTTAGATGCTGGCATCATTTACCCCATCTCAGACAGCAGTTGGGTGAGTCCTATGCAGTGTGTGCCGAAGAAAAGAGGAATTATTGTAGTCACAAATGAAAAGAACGAGCTGATTCTAACAAGAATAGTGACTGGATGGAGCGTATGCATTGACTACTGCAAGCTGAACAAAGCAACAAGGAATGACCATTTTCCGCTGCCATTCATTGATCAGATGCTAGACAGACTGGCGGGACTTGAGTTTTATTGTTTTCTGGACGGATATTCAGGTTACAATCAGATTTCCATCGCCCCAGAAGATCAGGAGAAAACCATATTTACATGTCTGTATGGTACTTTTGCTTTCCGCAGGATGCCATTTGGACTATGTAATGCCCTTGCCACATTTCAACGTTGTATGATGGCCATGTTCTCAGACATGTTGGAGCAGAGTATGAAGGTGTTTATGGATGAATTTTCTGTGTTTGGAGACTCTTTCGACCATTGCTTGTAAAATCTGGAACAAGTGTTATAAAGGTGCGAAGATACAAACCTGGTACTCAACTGGGAGAAATGCCACTTCATGGTACATGAAGACATCATCCTTGGACACCGGACTCACAAAAGGGAATTGAGGTAGACAAAGCAAAGATTGAAACAATTGAAAAATTACCTCCACCAACATCTGTCAAAGGGATTTGGAGCTTTCTCGGACACGCAGGTTTTTACAGGAGATTTATCAAAGACTTTTCCAAGATTGCTAAACCTCTGTGCAATCTTCTGGAGAAGGACGTGCCTTTCAACTTCACCAAATAATGACATGAAGCTTTTGAGATCCTGAAACAGAAGCTTATTTCCGCTCCCATCATTGTAGCACCAGACTGGACCCTTCCATTTGAGGTAATGTGCGATACTAGTGATTTTACTGTAGGTGCAGTTTTGGGACAACTCAAAGCAAAGATTTTCCATGCCATTTACTACTCTAGCAGAACTCTGAATCATGCTCAACTCAACTACACAATCACTGAAAATGAGTTGCTTGCAGTTGTGTTTGCTTTTGACAAATTCCGATCTTATCTACTGGGTCCAAAAGTTGTGGTTTACACAGATCATTCAGCAATCAAATATCTGATCGCAAAGAAAGATGCCAAACCCAGATTGATCCGTTAGATACTTCTTCTCCAAGAATTCAATGTGTAGATTCGAGACAAGAAAGGGACAGAAAACCAAATGGCAGATCATTTATCGATGCTCGAAAATGGTGAAACAGCTGGCAAAGAATTGACAATCAAAGAAATTTTTCCAGATGAACAGCTGTTTGCCATGAAACAGAATGATGTCCCTTGGTATGCTGACTATGTCAACTACATAGTGTCAGGAAAATGGCCGTTGGAATGGACAACTCAGCAACGGAAGAAATTCTTCAAAGAAGTCAAGCATTATGTCTGGGATGAGCCGTACCTGTTCAAACATTGTGCTGATCAATTACTGAGACGGTGTGTTCCACAGGAAAGCGTGCCATCTGCCAGTTGAGCTTGAACATAAGGCGTACTGGGCACTTAAGAAATTGAATCTTGATCCACAAGCTGCAGGAGAGAAAAGACTTCACCAACTCAATGAATTGGAGGAATTTCACCTACAGGCTTATGAGAATGCCAGATTATACAAGGAAAATACCAAGAAATGACATGATCGAAAAATAGTGCACAGACAATTGGAACCAAGACAGCAGGTGTTGTTATTCAATTCAAGGTTGAAACTTTTCCCTG
Source organism: Zanthoxylum bungeanum (assembly GCA_019454045.1). Lineage (NCBI taxonomy): Eukaryota > Viridiplantae > Streptophyta > Magnoliopsida > Sapindales > Rutaceae > Zanthoxylum > Zanthoxylum bungeanum. The sequence continues at coordinate 78,930 of SKCR01049699.1, forward strand.
GAAAGTTGAAATCAAGGTGGTCAGGTCCATTTGTGATCACTCAGGTTTTACCATATGAAATTGTTGAGTTACTTGATCCCAACACCAAAAAAACATTTAAGGTTAACAGTCAGCGTGTCAAGCATTATTCGGGAGAATCATTTGAGTGACAAAAAGAAAGTGTCACACTTTCAGATCCAGCCTAACTTTTAGGCAGTTATGTCTAGTTGACGACATTAAACTTAGCGCTAGCTGGGAGTCAACCCAAGCAATTTGTGCATATATTGTGATTTAGTGTGATTTAATTTTGTGTGTTTAATTTTTTCAGGTTAAAGATGGAAGAAACTCTCACAAATCTTCACAAGCAATCTCTCTTTCAAAAATCTCTAATGAGAGTCTACAAAGCTCGCTTATAACGGATGAGACTACTGATGATTAAAGGTATTCCTACTGAAATTCGTTGGATTATTAAAGCACGGGTCCGATTGGCAGTGAGTCTTATGACTATTTTATTTCACATTTGCCTGGTTTAAGAAGAAGCACATATGCTAAAAAGAGAAGAGCCAAAAGAATGTGTGTTTGTTATAAATGTGCTCACATATTTTGTAATACTCGTTGTCGTTCTTTGGGAATGGTGTCTGATAACCGTGAAGATAAGATTAATTTCATTAGGGATGGCTTGAGTAATGAGTCTTTGGATGACATATCTAACACTATTGAGATGTATCCCAGTGGATGTGTGTATCACGAGATTCGCATGTTATATGCACAATTCTGGAAAGAAAGACAACAGTTAAGTCTTGGGAATCTGACTCAAAAAGACCATGTTTGCCAATTTATAAGAAAATTAGATGGGAAGCTTGTCCATGACGCATAGACGTCAATCAAGCCGCTACTTTTCTTGTACATATTATATCTCTTTATCTTTTCCTAATAATTGTGATTTGTTTTGCTATCTTCTCCGATAGGATCCAGACCTTTTTGACTATCACGATTTATTTTACTGTTTAACTAATAATTATCATTTGGCAGGTACTAATGCTTTTATTTTTACTCACCATTTTCAGGTATTATAAATTCAACCCCTCATTGCACTTTTGAAGGCATCCAGATTTGAAAGAAAAATACATAAAAAAAAAATGGAAGCCACTTCAAGAAGACGAGTTGAAAATATCTGTGTGTTTTTCGTTACTAGTGTTGGTACTAAACCACAAAACATAGAAGCAGCAGAGGAATTGGGTCGAATCTTAGCTGAAAGGGATATGCACTTAGTATAAGGCGGAGGCAATCTTGGACCTATGGAGATCATTTCAAAGGCTGTACATGAAGAGGGCAGTCAAGTTCTGGGAATCATCCCAAAACCCTTGGCGGAAGCGAATCTGATGGGTCCATCAAACGGAGAAGAATTGATCGTACCGGGAATGTCCGAGCGACTGGTGGAAACGATTAATCATGCTGATGCTTTTATTACTTTTCCAGGTGGCTTGGGAACATTGGAGGAAATTTTTATAGTGCTGTCTTGGGCGAACTTGAACATACACCAGAAACCGATGGGCTGTTTAACGTTGAGAGATTTTATGATTTTTTTTGTGTGTTTCTTGATGATGCTCGGAGAAATAGGTGATAAGTGTGGTTTATACCCACTTATTCCGATATCTTTAGCTTATTGTTTTGTTATAATTCGAGATATTTAAATGTCATTTATAGTTTATTTTGCATTTTATTTGTAGGAGCATTATTACATGGATCTGGGAACAATTGCACGTGTTTTGGGACCATACGCGAGCATTGGACATAAGACAGAAGCAACAGGGAAGAAATTCATCACACCCAGCCAAGATCCCAAGAGAAGGGCGCCAAGGCGCCATAAATTCCATGCATTGGCACCTTGGCGCCACTATGTTGGAAGCAACAAGCGCCAAGGCGCCTGTTGCATGCAAATGGCGCCATGGCGCCATTTTCTAAACAATGCAAAGGCGCCATGGCGCCTCCCCAAAGTGCACGCACCCATACTGAATTGCCGAGACTTTGGCGCCATGGCGCCAAATTAATAGAGCCATGGCGCTGCGTAAGAAGACCTGACACGTTCCGGGAAAAGAATTTTAGGGTTTTTAATAATCCTAATGCTACCTAAAGATTCCCAGCCCCCAGTATAAATATAACATTACATCCAACACTCAAGGGAGGCTAATACACTGCGCAAAACACGAAATACATATTTTTAGAGATCCAAGGAGAGGATTGAAGAGCGACAAGAGGAGAGAAAGGCTGTAATATCCGGAGAGGAAGAGATTCAATTCGGGTTTTATCTTCTTATTTCTCTCTTAAAACTCTAATGATTTCCATTAGATTCGTGGCTTAATTATTCAATTGTTTTATCTTTTGTCATGAATTTACTCCTTAATTTTGGAGAATGATTGTAATCGATGCTTGAACCTTGTAATTGATTATTAATTTTGTGATGAAGTTTTGTTGATTTATTTATATTCTTTTGAGTTTAATGCTTTATGTTTGTTGGCCATAAATATGATGATGAATGTTTAGAATCTATCACTCGAGAGAGGGGATTTTGAATAGATCTAGAGAATATGACCTAGGGTTTTATAGAATTCGAGAGAATCTGTAATCCTTTGAAGTCGTTAAAAGAGAATCACAAATCGTAATGAATTGTTAACTATGGATTTTTATAGAGATATCGAAGTCTGTAGTTGATGATATTTTCACTCGGCACTCGAGAGAGGGATTGGATAATTTCGGAGTCTTGACTTATAAACAATATAACCGAACAATGAATTAATTGGCATGATGACAATTACATAGGTGACAGCTAGGTGAAATCAGGATCCAGAATCTCTATCGTATTAGTTCCTTATATTTTTATATTTTTATATTTAATTATATAATTAAATCTTTATTATTTGTCGTCTAAATAAAGTTAGGATTATAATTGTACTTAGTACTTAGTGCGAGTTAATGCAATCCCTGTGGGTTCGACACTCTAAACTCAGTTATACTAAAACTTGACACCGTACACTTGCGGTACGATATAAAAATATCACAACAAGTTTTTGGCGCCGTTGCCGGGGATTGTTTGTTTAATTCACATTAATACTACTACCAAGTAATCTTAGCTTTAATTTAGATTTTTATTTTTATTTTTTGTTTTACTTTATTTTCTTTATTTTTGTCTTCAAATTTTATGTTATTTTTGTTTTGTATTTATTATTTTTAGTTGTTTTGTTTTGTTTATTGAATTTTTTTTCCCCTTTTGGTGCTTCAGTGAATGCGAAAAGCCACAAGTCTCAACTCGCTCCTGTTTGATCCTGAAATAGAAAGAACTGCGAGGAGACTGAGAAAAGAAAGAAGAATTGAAAAAGAAGCAATGGCAGCTGAAAACATAGAGAACAACCCACGCCAGGTGGCAATCAAGGATCACTTCAAACCGGTCATTAATGATATCTATTCTGGGATTGCCCATCAGCCAATCAACGCCAACAATTTTGAGTTAAAACCTGCATTGATCAGCATGGTACAAAAGAATCAGTTTGGGGGTTCAGCTGTTGTAGAAGATCCCAACTTGCACTTAAGGATGTTCCTGGAGATCGCAGATACTATAAAGATAAATGGCGTGAATAAAGAGGCCATCCGGCTACGCTTATTCTCATTCTCTTTAAGGGATAAAGCGTGGGATTGGCTGCAATCAATACAGACAGGCAGTATCATGACATGGCAGGATATGGCCACAAAATTTCTGGAGAGGTTCTTTCCGCCAGCTAAATCAGCTCAACTGAGGGCAGAAATCAGCATATTTAAGCAGCTGGAAACTGAAACTTTGTATGAAGCATGGGAGCGCTTTAAGGATCTACTAAGAAGATGCCCACAACATGATTATGCAGATTGGGTCCAGATTCAGTTGTTCTATAATGGGTTGAATGGTTCGAACAGAACTGTGGTTGATGCAGCAGCTGGGGGAGCTCTATTTAATAAATCAGCTGAGGAAGCACATAATTTATTAGAAGAAATGGCCGTTAACCATTATCAATGGCCAAGTGAACGCGCTACAGTGACCAAAGTGGCTGGAATTTATGAAGAAGTAGCATCTATTGAATCAGCTGCAGCTACAAACATGCAGTTATCAGAAGGAAACCCGAACTTTGAGCAAGTCCAATATGTGAACAATCGGAACTTCAACAGCTATAGAGGAAATCTTGTGCCTAACCGTTATCATCCAAACCTGTCATATGCTAACACAGAGAATACCTTGCAGCCTTCTTCTGGTTTTGACTATCAAAGAGCTGAACAGAAATCTTCCTTAGAAGACTTCATGAGCACGTTCGTTACTAGTACTTCAGCGAGATTCGAGAAGAATGAGTCAAGGCTAAATAATATTGAGATACACATGGAAAATATGGAGGCCACAATGAAGTCCTTAGAAACACAGGTTGGGCAAATTGCATCCTCCATAACTAAGCAGCAGTAGGGGTATTTGGACAAAACTGCCACAGCTGCCAAGCTATCTTGTTCATGTCAAAGTAGACAGTGGATACAAAAGAAGAAGCTACCATTACCACCATTTGGGTGGTTGCGTCTGGCTGAAGACGTTAAACTTAGCGCTAGCGGGGAGGCAACCCTTGCATTTCTTTTATTATTATTTTCTTTACTTTTAATTTTTATTTTATTTTATTGTGTGCTATTTATTTATTTGCATGTTATTTATGCAGGTAGCACGAGACACACAACGCCTGTGCAACCAAATTCTAACCAGCAAGAGTCTGATCAACTCCATGCACGGTAGTGTTGTTCCTCACTTTTGCTCTTGATATTTATCTTATATTGAGGACAATGCAAATTTTAAGTTATTTGTGCATGTTGTTTACTTGCTATTTATTTGTTTGATTTATTTAAAAAAAAAATTTTATTTTAGTCTTTGATAGTAAAGCATAAATCATGTGATAATATTGTTTGTTTATGTGTGAAATTTTAGAAACGATAAGTACCCGATTTACTTTTATCTGATGCCTTGAATAACTGATCTATGTTAGACTCGTAAGCACTTAAAAACAGGTTTTTAGCAGTAAAAACTTAAGTGGTTGACAATGTGACTAGTTGAAAAAATTACATGTCGATGAATGACCGTTTGCTTAGATATCTATCTTGATTTGCAAGTGTTATGAAGTATGGTATAGCTAAAAATGAAAATATCTCTAAGAAAGAAAATACACCACCTATAACCGATAAGCGTGAAGCTACCCATGGGCGAGTATTAGGACCACCATGAGGAGAAATGCTACCTTAAAGGGTAGGTGAGTTGAAAAAATGTGCAAAAAGAGAAGAAGAAAGAGACAAGAAAAGAAAAGAAAAATCATACCATACTGAGCACAAAATAAAGCAATTACAGAGCTTAATTGAGATATCTAGGTTGGTTTGACTCGTCGATTCTAATTTTTAAACGAAATCATTGAGTTGGCTCACTTAGGAGTCAAGCTGTGACTGAACCTTTACACACACACACTGTGAGTCTGGCTTAGATAATTTATTCAAGAATTTGGATTTGAGTTGCAATTGCGTAATTTGAAGGTTCTCTAGTTTCATTTATAAGCTTTCTTAGAGGATAAATTGTATGCATAACTATCAAGACTATATTTTGTTATTTGTTTATATTTTTTGCATGATTGTGTGTAAATGACGTTTGTGGGTGTCGTCACTGTAAGCCCTCACGAGACTATAACTCGTCCACTAGGGCCGCCTAGGGGTTTAAAGGCTTGTTGCATATGCTAAATGCAATCGTGATCCCTACGAAAGTGGCCTAGTTAATTTAGTTATTTTTAATTATTTATTTGAATTTAGTTTTTATTTTATCTTTTGCTCGGGACTAGCAAAACTTTGAGTTTGGGGGTGTTTGATAAGTGTGGTTTATACCCACTTATTCCGATATCTTTAGCTTATTGTTTTGTTATAATTCGAGATATTTAAATGTCATTTATAGTTTATTTTGCATTTTATTTGTAGGAGCATTATTACATGGATCTGGGAACAATTGCACGTGTTTTGGGACCATACGCGAGCATTGGACATAAGACAGAAGCAACAGGGAAGAAATTCATCACACCCAGCCAAGATCCCGAGAGAAGGGCGCCAAGGCGCCAAAATTCCATGCATTGGCGCCTTGGCGCACTATTGTTGGAAGCAACAAGCGCCAAGGCGCCTGTTGCATGCAAATGGCGCCATGGCGCCATTTTTAAACAATAAAAAGGGCATGGCGCCTCCCCAAAGTGCACGCACCCATACTGAATTGCCGAGACTTTGGCGCCATGGCGCCAATTAATAGAGCCATGGCGCTGCGTAAGAAGACCTGACACGTTCCAGGAAAGAATTTTAGGGTTTTTAATAATCCTAATGCTACCCAAAGACTTCCAGCCTCCAGTATAAATATAACATTACATCCAACACTCAAGGGAGGCTAATACACTGCGCAAAACACGAAATACATATTTTTAGAGATCCAAGGAGAGGATTGAAGAGCGACAAGAGGAGAGAAAGGCTGTAATATCCGGAGAGGAAGAGATTCAATTCGGGTTTTATCTTCTTATTTCTCTCTTAAAACTCTAATGATTTCCATTAGATTCGTGGCTTAATTATTCAATGTTTTATCTTTTGTCATGAATTTACTCCTTAATTTTGGAGAATGATTGTAATCGATGCTTGAACCTTGTAATTGATTATTAATTTTGTGATGAAGTTTTGTTGATTTATTTATATTCTTTTGAGTTTAATGCTTTATGTTTGTTGGCCATAAATATGATGATGAATGTTTAGAATCTATCACTCGAGAGAGGGGATTTTGAATAGATCTAGAGAATATGACCTAGGGTTTTATAGATTCGAGAGAATCTGTAATCCTTTGAAGTCGTTAAAAGAGAATCACAAATCGTAATGAGTTGTTAACTATTGGATTTTTATAGAGATATCGAAGTCTGTAGTTGATGATATTTTCACTCGGCACTCGAGAGAGGGAGTGGATAATTTCGGAGTCTTGACTTATAAACAATATAACCGAACAATGAATTAATTGGCATGACAAATACATAGGTGACAGCTAGGTGAAATCAGGATCCAGAATCTCTATCGTATTAGTTCCTTATATTTTATTATTTTTATATTTAATTTATATAAAATCTTTATTATTTGTCGTCTAAATAAAGTTAGGATTATAAATTGTAGTACTTAGTGCGAGTTAACGCAATCCCTGTGGGTTCGACACTCTAAACTCATTTATACTAAAACTTGACACCGTACACTTGCGGTACGATATAAAAATATCACAACAAGTTTTTGGCGCCGTTGCCGGGGATTGTTTGTTTAATTCACATTAATACTACTACCAAGTAATCTTAGCTTTAATTTAGATTTTTATTTTTATTTTTTGTTTTACTTTATTTTCTTTATTTGTCTTCAAATTTTATGTTATTTTTGTTTTGTATTTATTATTTTTAGTTGTTTTGTTTTGTTTATTGAATTTTTTTTCCCCTTTTGGTGCTTCAGTGAATGCGAAAAGCCACAAGTCTCAACTCGCTCCTGTTTGATCCTGAAATAGAAAGAACTGCGAGGAGACTGAGAAAAGAAAGAAGAATTGAAAAAGAAGCAATGGCAGCTGAAAACATAGAGAACAACCCACGCCAGGTGGCAATCAAGGATCACTTCAAACCGGTCATTAATGATATCTATTCTGGGATTGCCCATCAGCCAATCAACGCCAACAATTTTGAGTTAAAACCTGCATTGATCAGCATGGTACAAAAGAATCAGTTTGGGGGTTCAGCTGTAGAAGATCCCAACTTGCACTTAAGGATGTTCCTGGAGATCGCAGATACTATAAAGATAAATGGCGTGAATAAAGAGGCCATCGGCTACGCTTATTCTCATTCTCTTTAAGGGATAAAGCGTGGGATTGGCTGCAATCAATACAGACAGGCAGTATCATGACATGGCAGGATATGGCCACAAAATTTCTGGAGAGGTTCTTTCCGCCAGCTAAATCAGCTCAACTGAGGGCAGAAAAGAAATCGCATATTTAAGCAGCTGGAAACTGAAACTTTGTATGAAGCATGGGAGCGCTTTAAGGATCTACTAAGAAGATGCCCACAACATGATTATGCAGATTGGGTCCAGATTCAGTTGTTCTATAATGGGTTGAATGGTTCGAACATAACTGTGGTTGATGCAGCAGCTGGGGGAGCTCTATTTATAAATCAGCTGAGGAAGCACACAATTTATTAGAAGAAATGGCCATTAACCATTATCAATGGCCAAGTGAACGCGCTACGGTGACCAAAGTGGCTGGTGGAATTTATGAAGGAAGTAGCATCTATTGAATCAGCTGCAGCTACAAACATGCAGTTATCAGAAGGAAACCCGAACTTTGAGCAAGTCCAATATGTGAACAATCGGAACTTCAACAGCTATAGAGGAAATCTTGTGCCTAACCGTTATCATCCAAACCTGTCATATGCTAACACAGAGAATACCTTGCAGCCTTCTTCTGGTTTTGACTATCAAAGAGCTGAGCAGAAATCTTCCTTAGAAGACTTCATGAGCACGTTCGTTACTAGTACTTCAGCGAGATTCGAGAAGAATGAGTCAAGGCTAAATAATATTGAGATACACATGGAAAATATGGAGGCCACAATGAAGTCCTTAGAAACACAGGTTGGGCAAATTGCATCCTCCATAACTAAGCAGCAGTAGGGGTATTTGGACAAAACTGCCACAGCTGCCAAGCTATCTTGTTCATGTCAAAGCAGCCAGTGGATACAAAAGAAGAAGCTACCATTACCACCATTTGGGTGGTTGCGTCTGGCTGAAGACGTTAAACTTAGCGCTAGCGGGGAGGCAACCCTTGCATTTATTTTATTATTATTTTCTTTACTTTTAATTTTTATTTTTATTTTATTGTGTGCTATTTATTATTTGCATGTTATTTATGCAGGTAGCACGAGACACACAACGCCCGTGCAACCAAATTCTAACCAGCAAGAGTCTGATCAACTCCATGCACGGTAGTGTTGTTCCTCACTTTTGCTCTTGATATTTATCTTACATTGAGGACAATGCAAATTTTAAGTTGGGTGTGTGCATGTTGTTTACTTGCTATTTATTTGTTTGATTTATTTAAAAAAAAAATTTTATTTTAGTCTTTGATAGTAAAGCATAAATCATGTGATAATATTGTTTGTTTATGTGTGAAATTTTAGAAACGATAAGTACCCGATTTACTTTTATCTGATGCCTTGAATAACTGATCTATGTTAGACTCGTAAGCACTTAAAAACATGTTTTTAGCAGTAAAAACTTAAGTGGTTGACAATGTGACTAGTTGAAAAATTACATGTCGATGAATGACCGTTTGCTTAGATATCTATCTTGATTTGCTAGTGTTATGAAGTATGGTATAGCTAAAAAGAAAATATCTCTAAGAAAGAAAATACACCACCTATAACCGATAAGCGTGAAGCTACCCATGGGCGAGTATTAGGACCACCATGAGGAGAAATGCTACCTTAAAGGGTAGGTGAGTTGAAAAAATGTGCAAAAAGAGAGAAAAAGAGACAAGAAAAGAAAAGAAAAATCATACCATACTGAGCACAAAATAAAGCAATTACAGAGCTTAATTGAGATATCTAGGTTGGTTTGACTCGTCGATTCTAATTTTTAAACGAAATCATTGAGTTAGCTTACTTAGGAATCAAGCTGTGAATGAATCTTTACACACACACACTGTGAGTCTGGCTTAGATAATTTATTCAAGAATTTGGATTTGAGTTGCAATTGCGTACTTTGAAGGTTCTCTAGTTTCATTTATAAGCTTTCTTAGAGGATAAATTGTATGCATAACTATCAAGACTATATTTTGTTATTTGTTTAGTTTTTTTGCATGATTGTGTGTAAATGACGTTTGTGGGTGTCGTCACTGTAAGCCCTCACGAGACTATAACTCGTCCACTAGGGCCGCCTAGGGGTTTAAAGGCTTGTTGCATATGCTAAATGCAATCGTGATCCATACGAAAGTGGCCTAGTTAATTTAGTTATTTTTAATTATTTATTTGAATTTAGTTTTTATTTTATCTTTTGCTCGGGACTAGCAAAACTTAAGTTTGGGGGTGTTTGATAAGTGTGGTTTATACCCACTTATTCCGAATCTTTAGCTTATTGTTTTGTTATAATTCGAGATATTTAAATGTCATTTATAGTTTATTTTGCATTTTATTTGTAGGAGCATTATTACATGGATCTGGGAATAATTGCACGTGTTTTGGGACCATACGCGAGCATTGGACATAAGACAGAAGCAACAGGGAAGAAATTCATCACACCAGCCAAGATCCCGAGAGAAGGGCGCCAAGCGCCATAAATTCCATGCATTGGCCCTTGGCGCCACTATGTTGGAAGCAACAAGCGCCAAGGCGCTGTTGCATGCAAATGGCGCCATGGCGCAATTTCTAAACATGTAAAGGCGCCATGGCGCCTCCCCAAAGTGCAGCACCCATACTGAATTGCCGAGACTTTGGCGCCATGGCGCCAAATTAATAGAGCCATGGCGCTGCGAAGAAGACCTGACACGTTCCGGGAAAAAGAATTAGGGTTTTTAATAATCCTAATGCTACCTAAAGATTCCCAGCCCCCAGTATAAATATAACATTACATCCAACACTCAAGGGAGGCTAATACACTGCGCAAAACACGAAATACATATTTTTAGAGATCCAAGGAGAGGATTGAAGAGCGACAAGAGGAGAGAAAGGCAAGGCTGTAATATCCGGAGAGGAAGAGATTCAATTCGGGTTTTATCTTCTTATTTCTTCTTAAAACTCTAATGATTTCCATTAGATTCGTGGCTTATTATTCATGTTTTATCTTTTGTCATGAATTTACTCCTTAATTTTGGAGAATGATTGTAATCGATGCTTGAACCTTGTAATGATTATCAATTTTGTGATGAAGTTTTGTTGATTTATTTATATTCTTTTGAGTTTAATGCTTTATGTTTGTTGGCCATAAATATGATGATGAATGTTTAGAATCTATCACTCGAGAGAGGGGATTTTGAATAGATCTAGAGAATATGACCTAGGGTTTTATAGAATTCGAGAGAATCTGTAATCCTTTGAAGTCGTTAAAAGAGAATCACAAATCGTAATGAATTGTTAACTATTGGATTTTTATAGAGATATCGAAGTCTGTAGTTGATGATATTTTCACTCGGCACTCGAGAGAGGGATTGGATAATTTCGGAGTCTTGACTTATAAACAATATAACCGAACAATGAATTAATTGGCATGACAATTACATAGGTGACAGCTAGGTGAAATCAGGATCCAGAATCTCTATCGTATTAGTTCCTCCTATTTTATTATTTTTATATTTAACTTATATAATTAAATCTTTATTATTTGTCGTCTAAATAAAGTTAGGATTATAAATTGTAGTACTTAGTGCGAGTTAACGCAATCCCTGTGGGTTCGACACTCTAAACTCATTTATACTAAAACTTGACACCGTACACTTGCGGTACGATATAAAAATATCACAACAATAGGTTCGTGACAAAACCTATGAAAGAACTCATCTTTACTGCCAGAACTGCCCCGGATCTAATTGACCAAATATTAGCCTTTGAACCACAAATTGACCCTATCCTTTCCAAGATAAAATGGTTCGAGGATGATCGTGGTAAGAAGCGTCGGATAAATCTGGATTTTAACCTTTAATTTCCTTTTTAGATGTAGCATTTCAACTAATCAGATACTATATTCTAAACTCATCTTCTACTATTTCAGACATTGGGGACAATGTCTCATTTAGGTTTGGAGGAGTGAATAGTAATTAGTATCTTATTTATTTTGTGTTACTTTTATTAAATTTGTAGTCCAAATTTTTTTTCGAAAAATACAAAAAAATTGAAAAATTTTACAAAAAACAAAAAAATATTTGTGTTTTTGTGTTTTTAACTTGATTAATCAGGTGAAATTGGTGAGATATAGCTGTGTAAGGAGTTTCCACTCGTGAGACGTATCTCAACCTATTTCGAAACAAGTTAATTTTGGTTTATTTCCTTTTCAATTATTTAATTTGTAAATTCTCCATAAAATTGACTAAAATGGATCTTCATATGCTCAGTTGGCAGGTATTATCAACATGGATGGTAACATACGGACATGAGCTGTAATTGAAAAGTTTGTAATATTCAGTGTTCTAATTTAATTGGAGGAAGCATCTCAAAAAGCAATGGGGTAAAAAAATAAATAAATAAAAAGAAAAAAAAAACATCTGAGATCCAAGTAATTAAGTTCGTAGGGGTGTCTTAACACCTAATGCCCTAAAGCCAACTGATTTGGGAGTCACTGGCCCAAAGCTCGCTACATGGATTGAAGATGTTGCAATATATATATATATATATATATATATATTATATAATTATATATATATATATTTGAAGTCTGATTAATTAAGTCTGTATGGGTGTCTTGACACATAGTGCCCTAAAGCCAACTGGTTTGGGAGTCACTGGCCCAAAGCTCGCTACATATACGGAATATATTGTATATAAATAAAAAAATCAAAAATCAAAAATCAAAGAAAAATCAGAAAAAAAATTATTTCATTGCTATAAAAAGATGTGAATTTTGATATAACTTTAAGACAAAAATATTACTCTCTTCTCAACTACACTTGTGACTATTGTGGGAAAAAATGAGTTGATTAATATTTTGTTGTCTGTGTATACGGAGAATGGTATATATAATCGGAGAATTTACTTATTCGGTAATTTAGAAAGAAACAAAACAGCTAGTAACTTAGAGTAGAAGTTTCGCCAACTTAATCACTAACTTCTTTATTTTCTTTTCTCTTGTCTTTTTATTTTTGTGTGCATTAGTTTTACTATCTTTTTACTTTTATCAAACGTTTGTGGGTATCGTTGCTGTCAGCCCTCACGAGACTACAACTCGTCCACTAGGGACACCTAGGGGTTTAAAGGCTTATCGCATACGCTAAATGCAACCGTGATCCCTACGAAAATGGCTAAGTTTAATTTTAATTATTTTTTGCATTTTATTTTGTTGTTTTGCTCGAGGACTAGCAAAATGATAGGTTTGGGGCTGTGATGAGTGGAAAATATATAAATATTTACCTCCCCCTTACCAAATATTTTGTTTAGTTTCTCGGGTTTGATGATATTTTGATGTGTTTTATATGTTTTACAGATAAATAAAGTATTGGGATTTAATGGAATCAACTCGGGGCTAAAACGATGAAATTCGGAGCAAAAAATGACGAAAACGGAAATTTACTATACGTGTCACGAAGTGCAGTCCTAAATTTCAGTTTTGCGCAAGTTTCGCATTGTGGCCCTAACTTTTTCATCCGATATCCGATTGCTGATTCAAGTGACAGATTAAAGAAGACACGGAGATCTACAACTTTCAAGATTTAAGCATTTTCAAATTCTGAAGTTTGCAAGGCCGAAATTGATGAATATGTTTGCATGTTTGGTGCCATGTTTGGTGGAGCAATTGGTGAAGAAATTGGTGGAAGGCTTTAGATTTTCCTATAAATACCAAGCTTAACTTTGTAATTTTTTCATGCTTTATTTGGAGGAATTTCTCCTTGTAAACCTAAAGGAAAGTGTTTTTTATATTACTTTAAGTATTCTTGTATTTTCTTTTTATCTAATTAATAAAATTTTGTGTGTTTTCATTTACAGCATGAGCAGGTAATCTCATTTTGCTGGGTGAAGAGGTAAGACTTTTAATATAATAAATTAAATTAATCTCCCTTATTTTAATTAAAATTTGGATTAATTAGTTTTCTCTTATATTGCCGGTTTAGGTGACAATCTTATTTACCGCATATATGGCTGGTTTTACATTATTGGACTTAGTTTCCGTCTATATGGCCGGTTTATGTGCTAACCTTGTTACCACATATATGGTCGGTTTATGTGCTAACCTTGTTACCGCATATATGGTCGGTTTATGTGATTTTATTACCGCCTATATGGTCGGTTGGACTTTGAATTAATGATATCACCGCCTATATGGTCGGTTTAAATATAATTAATCGGTAAATATTGACAATAAGAGAGATTTCTAATTTTGAAATATTAAAAGTGGATCCTCTAACCCCAGCAATTTCTTTTATTGTATTTTTACATTTCTAATTTCCAGTATTTAATTTCTAGCATTTATTTATTTAATTCCAGTATTTACTTTATGTCTTTTCTTTTATTTAAGCTTTTATTAGCCTTAGATTTGTGTCGTAACTAAGTCCGTTATCTGGGGTTGTGATGAATTTCAATATCACCGGGTTATAACGGGTTATTTTATAGTTTGCGTAATATAAAGGTTTACTTATTAAGTCTTAAGCTTAATGCATTTTGTTAACTGGTCACTAATAAGATTGATATGGTAAACTTAAAATAAACTTGACAAAGGAATTTTAGGTTTCAGCCTTAGACTTAATAGCCCACGATCTTCTTTGAGGATACATAACCCTTTAATAGATTTCCTTACAGGATAGACATATACCTGTAGGGGGTAACTATAATTGGAACTTAATCTTAATGAATCTAGGTAATTTGGTTGACATAGACATATGGTTCAATTGAGTTATACTGGGTATTTGCAGCTGACCATCGACAGAGGCTTTTGCATAATTTTGTGTTATAGGTTAGTAAACCGATTTATTATACAAACTTAAAATAACCACTTCATCTTTAATTAGATATTGGAGGTAATCACAACCCTGGATAGTTTTTATAAATTTGAATTTTCTTTAATATACTTTTACGTCTTTTTATTTACTTGTTTTAAATTTTAAAGTCACCATTCCAATCAAATAATTAATCTATTAGATACTAATAATCATTTGGCCTCATATAATTAATATACTAGGTATTAAGTACTCGTGGGATCGATACTTTTTATACTACTTGAACGATATGTGCGCTTGCTTTATAAGCGTGTGATTACGCACCGATCATCTGCATATTCAGTAACTGACTTCTCGAGCGATCTATATAATCTTGGAAATTCTCTTTCGACTCTTGCTTGGTATTCTCCAAGTCATGAAGTGATAGGTCCAGCTCTAGTTCTGTCACATATTGATTGAGGAATGCCTCCGCTAGTGTCTTTCTGTCATCCTTTATTATCTTTTCAAGGCTGTGGTACCATATTATCGGCGCTCATTCAAGAGATATCTTAGACATCTTTAAGACCTAACGTTTGTATAGACGAGTAGCACACATCATAGACACATACTGAAGGTGGTGTACGGTAGGGTCTCCATCCCCATCGAATTTGGCCATGTCCGACATCTTGAACTTGGTAGGTAGTTGTTATTCAAGAGTCATTGCATCATAGTCTAGTAAGTCTTCATGTTTGCCATTCACCTTTTAGGCAACCAACTTCATTTTTGTCTTTCAACTTTCAGAGTTCGACCTCAGCTCAGGAATTGGCCATTTTGTCTGCATCATTTTCTGCCAAGGCTTCAACATCATCTAGAGTGGGGATTTCTTCCGCCACTCTATTCTCAGGCTCCTCACTCCTCCTATTACCTGTTTCGGCCCCTACCACTTGAGTTGCTATCATATTGGCCGTAGCATTGGCCAAAGTTTATAGTTTTTCAATAATTTTATTCAAGTTTTCATCAAATCTGTCTACATGGATTCTTCGTTGTTGGTCATTTCTGAGCTTGTTAATTGTCATCTAACTAACTTACCTCATTCTTTTATCCAACTGGCCGCTATGATGGCTTCATCCATAAAATATTAGTGTGATGTATGTATACATGCAATGCATGGTATGCTCAAACATTAGCATGTATCATTCCAACCTTGTTCCTTCAACGCACGTGATAAATCCAATATCATTCTCTTAGGTTTGGCTTAGCTTATATACCTGTTGGACAATTATGACCCATAGCGTCACTATTTGTACAGATCACGGTGTTGTTGTACAAATTAACTATGTGACATAGGAGATTGCACTCATATCATTTGTGATTAGATCACCTAGATATATAAATGATAAGAGGTCCCTATGATTTGTTCTTGGACGGAGAATGATATGAGACAGTATCAGTCCATGAAGGATAAATCATTAAACATCCCTAGTCATAGCATTATCGAGATTGGACATCGATGAATGCGTAAAAGACTAGTATTACACTTGTGCGCGTTTGTGAGGGCACAACGGCATAGTTCTCATATATTTGGGTATAGGATACTCATGCAAGTGTAATAGGAGGTTGTGTTTCACCGATGGTGCGGGAAACAGCTTCGCTCTGGATTAGACCCCCTCGGAATTCCATTGGTAGTATGACTATGTGTCTATGGAAGTCCGAAATCAGGGTAGGTGTATTTGGTCTTAACCTGAGACTTACACCGCTAATACTTGCGACAATCAATATACTTTGGTTGCGGTCGTCCAGGGCTTTAACCGGTTCTGAGTACGCCAATACTGGGTATATTAAGAATCGTAGTGTGTTGGGTGTGATGTCAAGATGGAAGTGTCACTCCAGTCATATGGAGTTGATGATCACGCAGGGATACAGAACTCGTTCTCTATATAAGGTTGCAACCGTCGGGATAATATGACTTGGTCATGATTATCCGATTTTAAAGAGACTAGTTACTTGTTATCCGATATATGCTTCGTACGGGGCAGACACTTTACCAGCCCTAGGCCTTGCATGTGATCATCCGATACTGGACAGAAATACGCAATACTACGGTATACTACGCTTGATATAGATCCTTATTCCTGTAAGGATATTTCCGGAGAATTGGGTAGGCATGGTGCTTTGCTAGAAGCCAACCTTGTCTTGTAAATCGGTAAAACGTAGTACTTGGTACTTACGTGTTCGGATAGTCCGACGACCGATTTGACTGCCAACATATCCGGGGATCTCATGGGTCGCTTCCCAAAGATTCACCGATGACGTATGACTCGCACTTTTATTAATCTGGGATTAATTAGATGAGAGAGAAAATTAATCTAGGATTAATTACGGAGATATTTTATCTAGGATAAAATCGATTCGATTAAAGAGATAGAAATATTAATTTGGAATTAATCGAGGAATTAATATATTTGATATATTAATCGAAATTGGATTTCGACGTGGAGTTAAAATTAGATTTTAATTCGGGCGAACGAATTAATTTAGAATTAATTCATTAGCGATGTGAATAGTGATTTCGCTAGGCGTAATCATTTAATTACGACGCAACGAAAAATTCATTAATTTGGAATTAGCGAACCCGAGCCCGATATTATTTGCGAGCGTATTCGTATTTGGAATTCGAGTGCGGCATGTCAAATCAAGCATCAAGTCGCTAGTCGCATCTAGCGTCACATCAAGCGTCAAATCATGTCACTTTGAGTGATGTGACAATTGATTGGATTGATTGATTGATGTGAGTGATGTGACAATTGATTGGATTAATAAAGTGATGTGATGTGACTTGATGTGATAAAGTGATGTGTGTGGTTGGCAATTAAAGCCAAATGTGTTTGAAATGAATTTAAAATGAAATTCAAGTGTATTAGATACAAAAACAAACATAAAACCGTATACAACACTTAACATCATTTTCCCTCCTCTCTCTCTTCTTCTTCTTCCTCTCATCACTCACGCCATTTTCATCTTGTGAGGCAGTGAACTGCTGAGTTTGATAAAAGAAAATGGAGGGAAGCAAGTTTGTTTTGTGGCAAAACAAGAGTGCTAGCACACTCCGGGATCATGCCAAGGTGATAAGGGAAGTATACCCATGAGCCGGGAACCACTACGGTGAAGCTTGGAGCTTCAAATCTTGAAGACAAGGGGCGAAATTCACTATTCACAGCAGCCCACTGTCTTGAAAAAGTGAGCAGAATTTTGATTTTTATTGCCCAAATCGTCGCTCAACCGCTCGATGTAAGTATTCCGCACTTCCGTCGTTGATTCACTTGTGATTCATGCTTGAGTTTTGATCTTGGGACCTTTAAAAACTCCAACAATGGCATCAAGAGCTTAGGATAAAAGCATGAAAAAGTTTGGGATAAAATTTGGGCAAACTTGATTTTGAGCATGATAAATTAAATTGGATGGATTTGTATGCTTAATTGTGTTTGAATTGAAGATTGATTGGGTCAATTTCAACAAAACTTGATTGGATCATTTTTCCCCCAAATTTCCTCCTTGGCCGAAAATATGATGCCCTTTAATGTCTTGGGATTTTTGATTTTTGACAATTGGATGTGTTGGAAATCATTCGGGATGATGATTTAATGTCGATTGCGGAACCAATTGGATTGAATTCGAATCGGACGTAAAATCCCCAAATTGCCAAGTATGTCATAAAGCTTGAAATTGGGTAAAATGAAATTGAGCATGCAATTATGAAATTGGATGATTAAGTATGCTTAATACATGTTTAATTGATGATTGGTTGGATCAATTTGATTAAATATTGTTTGGAACAAATTTCCCCAATTTTGATGTGTTGGCCGAATAGGAGTATGCCATAAATCTTGGAAATTTTGTTTCGTTGATCATTGGATGACTTGAAATGATTGAGGGTATGTTGATTTAATGTCGAATTGGGTTTAATTGGATTGAAACAAATCAGACATGTAATTAACCTTATTGCCAAGAACAAAGTAAAGCATGTAATGGGTTTGATATTAATCTTAATGTGTTGGACATGTGATGATGAAAAAGAGCATGATTAGTTAGCCTAATTTGTGTTTTGGAAATAATGATTTAGGTGATTAATCATGATACACACTTTGGAATTATTTAGATTTTGAAATTGGATTTTATGATTTAATTAATTGGGCTTAAAATTGGATTTGGGCTTGTCATGTTGTAAATGAGCTTATTGGGCTTTGTTGTACAAAGTTTGGTTTAGGAAAATTGGATTGGATCCAATTGGGCCCAAAACCGCATCCATAAAGCCCAAATACGACTAATGGACCTTTAATAGTTTAATTGGGCCTAATGGGCCAAGATTGATTTCTAGGCTTATGGGGTAACTCCCGGATTGGATTTTGGTTATTCGGTTTGACTCGAGTTGACCAAAATTCCACGCCTTAAGAAATTAATTAAAAGCCCATTAGACTTTAATTAAATTAATATTGGATATTCATCGGGCTTTGAGACCCGAAACGATTAAATTTGGAATTTAAATCGTAAGGTTCGTAAATAAAATGTAAGATTTAATTTGGAATTAAATAATTGGATTAGCATTAAATACATATTAAATTGGATTTAATTATGTAGTTTAATTTAATTCGAGAATTCGTACTTTAAGTACTTATTCGCAAAACGAGTTTGACTCGAACAAAATCAAATCGTTGTTTGAACATTGGATGATCACTAATTATCAGATTAATTAATTGGATTAGATTGACTGATAACATGCTTGAGTGAATACATGGTTGCGATGCATGAATGCTGTATATCGGATGGATATTAGTCGGGTGGGACAATTTTGGAAATTGTAATAAATTTGATTTATTAATTGGACCTGCGAGTCCAGCCTTATCACCTCTATACTCTTTGTATTCTCTTCTCATCTATTCCCCTCAATGTAGATGAGGTTTCTTTAGAAGTGTAGTGTAACAGGTAGAAGTAAATATATGTGCTAGCATTGGAGAGAGAAAATGAGAGATTTGATCTAGGATCAGTGTAAAGTATCCATCCACATATCATTATTATTTTATTTCATATGCGCTTTATTATGTGTTTAGAATGCATGTTTAAGGGTGTATGATGATGAGACCTTAACAAAGATAATAAATTGGTTGCCAATTTGCACGCGAAAAACCCTCAAATAATATTAAGCGTCTTTCCTTCCATTGAGTGATTCTCACTCAAGATCCGAGACGGCATTGGTTTGTTGGCCAAAGTCAAGGCCTTTGTCTGTCAAAGATGTGTTTGAATCACGAAGGCTTTGTTACATGTCAGTGTCATGTCCAAGTTGTGGTTTGTTGGCCAAAGT
The DNA here is from genome assembly GCA_019454045.1 of Zanthoxylum bungeanum. Classification (NCBI taxonomy): domain Eukaryota; kingdom Viridiplantae; phylum Streptophyta; class Magnoliopsida; order Sapindales; family Rutaceae; genus Zanthoxylum; species Zanthoxylum bungeanum. The sequence continues at coordinate 98,951 of SKCR01049699.1, forward strand.
CAAGACCACTTCTTGTCCATCGACATTGATTACGAAGCTTTCCATGGTCAATGGGTCACGCTTAACTGGGATCATTAAGCTTGTTGTGCCAAAGCCAAGGCTTAGTTGATTCAGAGGAAAAAGGTTAGGTAATATATTGGATGTATTGGCATATATATAAGATATATGTTTCGGAATTGGACGTCCTCCTACCGGATCTAGGAATTGGATTGGATCCAATTGATCTTAGAGATCTACCTAGTTAATTATCATACAATTTGTTGGCCAAAGTCAAGATTGTGTGATATTTAACGGGATCCTAGCCCACTAGAAAACACGGTTTCCCGAGTACTCGACAGAGGGTTAGAGGCTCGCCGAAAAATAGTGGGAGGCAAGAATTAAATTTGCATATACTCGTTCAATTACTCGCCATACGCGCTCATTCAAATTATTTCGTCGTTAGATTAAATGTTAGTTGGACTAATATTTAAATTGTTGTTTAATTAACAGTTGGACTGTATTATAGTTGATTATATATAATTGGATTATATTAATCAATATATTTGAATTAATTAATTTCAGTTTACAGTTGATTTATAATTGGATTATAGTAATCAATGTAATTGAGGTTAATTAATTTAAATTATATTTAATTATATAGTTGGACTATTATAATCATTAATTCATAGTACCACAAATCGTTGATTAAATAGTTGGACTATTAGAATCAAGATACAAATGAAGATTAGTGTTTAAAACATAATCCTGGGTGAAAATGTATTTAAACGACTTTAATTTTCAAATTGGGAATAATTTCAAGATGGTCTTGGAAATAATAAGTTATTTTATTTGATAAAATAATGAATATGCCTAAAGCCCGGAGTTAAGCAAATAAGTGGAATATGATATTTGGAATATTCGTATAATGATAACTTTAGCACTTAATCCATTAAGCTTGTCGAAGTAGACTCCTTAATTTCTGAATCAGAATTAAGGATTAGATCCTTAAAGTATGATAATGAAATTGAAGGATTTTCATGGATCTATTTTAGATCTTTGAAATACTAAATTGCAATAAATAATTCTTGGATAATTAATGACTATTCTCAAGGAGATAAAGTCAAAGTTTGCAATTAGGCAAGTAGTGCAAGGCACACCTTACTTCAATATTCTAGAAACCCGAGGCTTGGCCAGAGGCTACTGGAATGTTGAAATTGGCAAAGGCAAAATCATAATAATCTTTTGGGAAGATAAAAGGATATTTTCTAAGAAGGAATAGAAGACGAGCAAGGCTCTTACTTCAAATATGTTTGTCATAATTATGTTCACAACTAGTATTGAAATTGGATTTTAAATACTTAGTGTGATACATAAAATGTACTGTTGTGCAGAATCTGCTTTAAGCAGGATACTGACTTCAGATGAGATTACTCTGCGAATTGAAAACGGGACGATAGTCGCTGTTTTAACCGTAGATACCTAACTTTAGGAATTACCCTCGGGTATGTACTTAAATTAGGGAACTGTTATAATGTAACTAGTTTGACTAGAAACATTATCTTTATATCAGTGTATAACCCGCTGCGGGTGTCCTTTATATTCTAGAACACTAAAGGTGTTTTATTATATAAAGATGATATTGAGATAAACACATTAGATGTGAATAATAGAATTTATATTTTGAATATAAATAATATCTTAATATATAACATGACAAATAAATAGCTCAAACTGATTTGATCAGTTAAGAAACTAATTGTGGCATTGTTGTCTGGGACACAATCAAACAAGACTCGTATATCCACACTTTCGATGAGTGGGTACTTGGACTGTTTTGATTCTATTCAAATAAAGTCTACGAATCTAGTTTATTAAGCAAAATGCTTAAAACACATTTACTCGGTAAAAGTGAAAATACCACTGATCTGTTAGCCCTAGTTCATAGTGAAGCAAGTGGGCCCGTGTCTAGCTAGGCTAGAGGTGGATATGAATATTACGTGACCTATACGGATGTGGCATCGCGTAATGGTTATGTGTTTCTTTGAAGAACACAAATCGGAAACTTTCATAGTTTCGACACGAAATAGACAAACAGATCAGCCAAAGTATTAAACCTTCACGGTAAAACCGTGATGAAAATACTTAAGCAGTAAGTTTCTCGTATACTTGAAAAGTATAGTATTCTTTCAATGAGGACTCCTCCCGAAACACGTCAATTTGACGGTGTGTCCGAAAAGGATTAACCGAATTTTGTTAGACATAATAAAGGTTAATCATGAGTCGCTCTGAGCTACTATTTCCTTCAACGGATAAGCTTTAACAGTGCAAGAACTTATTTTGAATAAGGTTCCATAATAATCTATTTGACAGATATCATAATTGATATGAAAGGGAAAAAAACCGGGTTTCTCATTCCTGACCATTTGGGTATGCTTGGCATATGTTGGATGATACCAAACTAAAACCCAAAATAGGATAAGTGCCAATTATAGGTCATCTTAGGCATACCATAAGTATTGTACTTATATACCTCACATGAGAACAATTAGATTATTGCTCACCATGCGGTTTTCCTAAGAGGAATACCGATATGCAGTGGTAAGTGGGAGGATAGTATAACTCGATGAAAATCAGAGTAATACTGTTTAAGGCACTAAATCATAATGGAACATATATAGTTCATCAAGGATGAAACTATACCATTAATCTTCGAATACACGAGAACTAAGGAAGTGATACAAGGTATCAACTCCCTTATTATGGCAAGGTGTCATATAATCCGAAATGGATTCCATGTATATCAACAAGTTTGGATACTAGTTGATGTACCACAAGGCATTGTGCCTATTGGTACTTTACAAGTCTTCAAGGAAGACGTACATGGTTGGCAACATACCAACGTATAAAGCTAGGCTTTTAACGGAAAGGTATCGTTATCAACATTGTGTTGATTACGATTCAACCTTTTACCTGTTGCCATGATAAATCCATTTGGATAATGCTTGTATTCGATCCATGATTGATTGAAGCAAGCATTAGGTTCTTGGAATTATCGTTTTGATGTAATCATAATGGTGTATGATTTAATTCAAAACGAAAATGATTCTTGTGTAAATAAGAGGGTTAGTGGGAGCGCACTGACAGTGGCTGTCTTATAAAATAATGATAATATGTCATTTCTTGGAAATGATATTCCCATAAAATAAATATCGGTGAAAGCTTGGCTTTCGCAATACTCTCCGTGGAACAGTACATTGAAAAATGTACAAGACCTGGTGTATCATACGCTTTGAGCATATGGATTCACAACAGGCTAATCCGGTGATAGTCACTGGATTGATTTAGGAACATCCGTTAGTTTCTTAGAGAACTAAGGATGTTGTCTTAACCTATGGAGAATGAGAACTTGAAGTGACTGGGATCTTGTAGCAAGTTTCCTATAACCGATAAAGACGACTAAAAGTCACAAACGGTACTATACAGTTTGAATAACGGTACAGTGAGCTGGAAATCTTCCAAGCAAGATACTGTTACCGAATAAACAACAAATGCGGGTTAATTACAGCAGCTGAGGCAACAATAGAAGTCATTTGGGTCGATGCATATCTAATTAGATTAGATATAGTTCTGTTAGCAGCTGAGCTAGGCATCAACACAGGCTAAAGAATTAATGGTCTCATCAACGATCCAGATACATACTTACATATTCATCTGATTCGTTCGGATTATACATAGTGGCGATGTGATGATCGAATAAATCGCATCAAGATGATATTCATGCAAATCTGCTGACGAAAGCTTTTCTCAGCAGTTTGAGCCAACCGTACATAGTTCGGGTGTTAGACACTCGAGTGACTGGCTATAGGCCAAGTGGGAGATTGTTGGACAATTATGACCCATAGCGTCACAATTTGTACAGATCACGGTGTTGTTGTACAAATTAACTATGTGACATAGGAGATTGCACTCATATCATTTGTGATTAGATCACCTAGATATATAAATGATAAGGGTCCCTATGATTTGTTCCTGGACGGAGAATGATATGAGACAGTATCAGTCCATGAAGGATAAATCATTAAACATCCATAGTTAGAGCATTATCGAGATTGGACATCGATGAATGCGTAAAAGACTAGTATTACACTTGTGCGGTTTTGTGAGGGCACAACGACATAGTTCTCATATATTTGGGTAGGATACTCATGCAAGTGTAATAGGAGGTTGTGTGTGTTTCACGATGTGGGAAACAGGTTCGCTCTGGATTAGACCCCCTCGGAATTCCATTGGTAGTATGACTACGTGTCTATGGAAGTCCGAAATCAGGGTAGGTGTATTTGGTCTTAACCTGAGACTTGCACTGCTAATACTTACGATAATCAATATACTTTGGTTGCGGTCGTCCAGGGCTTTAACCGGTTCTGAGTATGCCAATACTGGGTTATTGAGAATCGTAGTGTGTTGGGTGTGATGTCAAGACGGAAGTGTCACTCCAGTCATATGGAGTTGATGATCACGTAGGGATACAGAACTCGTTCTCTTTATAAGGTTGCAACCGTCGGGATAATATGACTTGGTCATGATTATCCGATTTAAAAGAGACTAGTTACTTGTTATCCGAATATGCTTCGTACGGGGCAGACACTGTACCAGCCCTAGGCCTTGCATGTGATCATCCGATACTGGACAGAAATACGCAATACTACGGTATACTACGCTTGATATAGATCCTTATTCCTGTAAGGATATTCCGGAGAATTGGTAGGCATGGTGCTTTGCTAGAAGCCAACCTTATCTTGTAAATCGGTAAAACGTAGTACTTGGTACTTACGTGTTCGGATAGTTCGACGACGATTTGACTGCCAACATATCCGAGGATCTCATGGGTCGCTTCCCAAAGATTCACCGATGACGTATGACTCGTACTTTTATTAATCTGGGATTATTATTAGATGAGAGAGAAAATTAATCTGGGATTAATTGCGTCGATATTTTATCTAGGATAAAATATCGATTAAAGAGAGAGAAACATTAATTTGGAATTAATTGAGGAATTAATATATTTGATATATTAATCGAAATTGGATTTCGACGCGGAATTAAAATTAGATTTTAATTCGGGCGAACAAATAATTTAGAATTAATTCATTAGCGATGTGAATAGTGATTTGCTAGGCGTAATCATTAATTACGACGCAACGGAAAATTCATTAATTTGGAATTAGCGAACCCGAACCCGAGATTATTGTGAGCGCATTCGTATTTGGAATTCGAGTGCGGCACATCAAATCAAGCATCAAGTCGCTAGTCGCATCTAGCGTCACATCAAGCGTCAAATCATGTCACTTTGAGTGATGTGACAATTGATTGGATTGATTGATTGATGTGAGTGATGTGACAATTGATTGGATTAATAAAGTGATGTGATGTGACTTGATGTGATAAAGTGATGTGTGTGGTTGGAATTAAAGCCAAATGTGTTTGAAATGATTTAAATGAAATTCAAGTGTATTAGATACAAAAAAAACAACAAAACGTATACAACACTTAACTTCATTTCCTCCTCTCTCTCTTCTTCTTATTCCTCTATCACTCACGCCATTTTCATCTTGTGAGGCAGTGAACTGCTGAGTTTGATAAAGAAATGGAGAAGCAAGTTTGTTTGTGGCAAAACAAGAGTGCTAGCACACTCCGGGATCATGCCAAGGTGATAAGGGAAGTATACCCATGAGCCGGGAAACACTACGGTGAAGCTTGGAGCTTCAAATATTGAAGACAAGGGGCGAAATTCACTATTCACAGCAGCCCACTGCCTTGAAAAAGTGAGCAGAATTTTGATTTTTGTTGCCCAAATCGTCGCTCAACCGCTCGATGTAAGTATTCCGCACTTCCGTCGTTGTATTCACTTATGATTCATGCTTGAGTTTTGATCTTGGGACCTTTAAAAACTCCAACAATACCAACATATGTATATAAACTCGTTCTCTCCTATGGTAAAAGTTAAACTTTGGCTAATAAGGGGATTGTGAAATTGTTTAAAAGCGACGAATTGGAACCTTACAAATCATAGTCATTTGGGTGGGCTATAAAATATTTAAGAACATCCAAATGGGCCGAAACACGGCGTATCCTTATGGATGAAAGTCAGTAAAGGTATCGGACTCATGTCTTTGGCATTTTTGGACCATAATTAAATATTTTAGGCCCAAAAAAGTTTTCATACAATTTGGCCCACTGACATTTCAAATTTTTTAACCAAATTATCATAAAACACAAACTTGTCTCAATTAAAAGCCCAACAAGATAATGTTCCATGGTAAGAGGATTAAATAACTTCAAATGGTTAGGGCCCAAAGATAAGCATTAAGGAGATCCATTCCTATAGTGAAACAACTATTGGTTTACATGTGGGCTTGAATTAGGGTTCAGGCTTAGGCTCTTATCGGTGAAGGTTTGTCCACAATTATGTCTCCCCACTCAAGGGTTCAATCGACCAATGAACGCACCTTTTTTTATCCCCGAAGGTACATGCCAACAGGTGATAGTCATCATCACATAATGATTCACCGCCTTGAGTGAAAGTGATTTCACGATATGTAATTCCATCGGGGATTGAAAGAGTATGTAAAATAATGAAGACATAGTTAACCTCAATCTCCCCACGAGTACTATAGTTAACCTCAATCTCCCCATGAGTACTACAAGGTATTTTTACGGGGTCGATTCTCTATCTCCAGTGGGATCGCCATCTGTAGAATCAAAACAGGGTTTACTACTATGCCTATAATATCGATGGCCATGACACTATTGGGCTCGCAACTCATTGAGAGTATGGATAGCCCATGAGGGACTACTCGAAGAATGAAGAGGTCTCCACCCAGTATAAGACACTATAATGAGTTAAGGACGCACTACACCCATCGTAAGGTCCGACCTTAATCCTGTTTGGGTTTAGAATGGTCTCTTACTGATGTCAGAATATTCAAGTTTAAAAGATATATCACCGTGTCTTATAATACGATAATGGCAGTTTTAAAAGTACAATAGCACAAACATTAAATAATAAAGGAAGTAAAAAAAAGAAGTAAAATGGATAAACATTAAATGTTCAAAAATCGTTAAAATAACAGCTGAAAATAATAATTAAACAAGACATAACATATATCTCACCGACCTAACTTCCAAAAAAACCCGGCTGGATATTTTTATAGTCCTTGATGTTTGGCCGAACATATTATTGGGATTCTATAAGGTGTCCCAAGATCATATAAACATGAAATAAGAATGAATAAATAGAGAAGTATGACAGAATCATACTTACAACGATCGTTTGTGAATCCGTTAAGCAACAAAAATTCCTCCTCCAAGAACTACAAGATTCGGCCAAGGTGAATAGTGAAGCTCCAAGCTTTGTTCTTTGAATCCAAGCTCCTTGAGTTGGTTTCCCTATCACCTCTTTGTGATTTCTTGAATGTGCTAGCCTTATGTGATTATTTGCTTCAAATTATCACACCTTTACTTCACACTTTTTGTCAAAGAAATGAAGAAAATGGAGAGCCAAAAAACCCACTGCAGTTTCGGCCAAGAGGAAAGAGAGAGGAGATGATGATTTGATTTCAAAAATAAATTTATATTGTGTCAAAATAATTGTCAAACATATACCAATCCTTTGGTTGGTATATGACACAAATCCAACACCATACCTTGCCTTTGAGTGTTGTACACTCCATCACCAAAACCCATCACACAAAAGTGAATTAAGTGACAAGTGATGTGATGGTTGATGTGACATATGGGCCCCACTCGATTCCGAATACGAGTGGGCCCACAAACACTCACGGGCTCGGGTTCTCTAATTCCGAATTAACGAACTTCCGTCGTGACGTTATTTAAATCAAATTTAATTAAATAATTATGCCTAGCAAAATTACTATTCACATCACTAACGAATTAATTCTAAATTAACTCGTTTGCCCGAATTAAAATCTAATTTTAATTTCGCGTCGAAATCTAATTTCGAATAATATATCGAATATATTACTTTAATGATTAATTCCAAATTAATCTTTCTCTCTGTTTAAATAGTAATTTATCCAAGATAAAGTCTCTCCGTAATTAATCCCAGATTAATTAAGTTCGAATCAAACGTCATTGGTGAATCTTCGGGAAGCGACCCAAGAGATCTCTTAATATGTTGGCAGTAAATACGATCGTCGGACTATCCGAACACGTACGTACCAAGTACTACGTTTTTACCGATTTACAAGATAAGATTGGCTTCTAGCAAAGCGCTATGTCTACCCAATTCTCTAGAAATATTCTTAGTGTAATATACGATCTTTATTAGGCGTAGTATACCGTAGTATTGCGTATTGCGATCCAGTCTCGGATGTGTCTGCCCCCTACGAAGCACATATCGGATATCAAGCAACTAGTCTCTTTGAATCGGATAATCATGACCTTGTCATATTATCCCGATGGTTGCAACACTATAGAGAACCAGTTCTGAATCCCTGCGTGATCATCATCTCCATATGTCTGAAGTGATACTTCCGTCTTGACATCACATCCAATACACTACGATTCCCAATAAACCCAACAGAGGCGTACACAGAACCTGTTAAAGCCCTATACGACCAAAACCAAAGTTTACCGATTGTCGTAAGTACTAGCGATGCAAGTCTCAGGTTAAGAACAAATACACCTACCCTGAAGCGGACTCCCATAGACACATATACATACTACCAATGGGATTCTGCGGGGTCTATCCAGAGCGAAGCTATTTTCCGTACCATCGGTAAAACACAACCTCCTATCGCACTTTCATAAGTATCCTATACTTAAACATATGAGAACTATGTCGTTATGCCCTCACAACGCGCACAAGTGCAATACTAGTCTATTCCGCATTATCGATGTCCAGTCTCGATAATACTACGACTAGGGATATTTAATGATTAAACCTTTATTGATTGATACTTTCTCATATCATCTCAATCCGGAACTAATCATATGGACTTTTACCATTTATATATATCAAAGTAAATGAATCATAAATCGGTAAAAGGCAATTTCATTACTACATAGTTAATTTTGTACAAAAACACAATGTCTTTTACAAACAGTGACGCTATGGGTCATACTTGTCCAACAATCTCCCACTTGGCGTATAGCCAGTCACTCAAGCATCTAATACCTGAACTATGTACATGTCGCTCAAACTTTTGCTGAGGAATCGCCTTTTGTCAGCGGATCTGCCATGTTGTCATCTGATGCGACCTTCTCGACCTTCACATCGCCATGATGAATGATCTCACGAATCAGTTGAAAACATCGAAGAACGTGCTTGGATCGTTAATGAGACCGTGGCTCCTTAGCATGTGCTATAGCCCCGTTATTGTCACAATACAATGGAACGGGCTCAGCTGCTAACGGAACTACTCCTAATCCAATTAGGAATTTTCGGATCCAAACTGCTTCATTTGCTGCTTCAGCTGCAGTAATGTACTCTGCTTTAGTTGTTAAATCGGCAACAGTCTATTGCTTGGAAGATTTCTAGCTCACTGCTCCAAACAAAATATATACCCCGATTACGACTTACAGTCGTCTTTGTCGGTTTGGAAACTTGCATCGGTATACCCAGTTACCTCAAGTCCTCCATCTCCATAGATTAAGAAAGCATCCTTAGTTCTTCTAAGATACTTTACGATATTCTTAACCGCCATCCAGTGACCTTCACCTGGATCGGCCTGATAGCGACTACACATGCTCAAAGCATAAGAGAGATCAGGTCGCGTACATATCATGGCATATATGATCGATCCGACTGCCGAGGCGAACGGTATTTGACTCATGTTGTCTCTCTCATCTTGAGTTTTAGGACACATGTCCTTAGATAGATAGACGCCATATGACATTGGCAACAGTCCTCTCTTGGACTGATTCGTGTTGAATCTCTTTTACACTTTGTCAATATATGTACTCTGGGAAAGTCCAAGCAGCTTTCTAGATCTATCCCGGTAGATCTTTATTCCCAGAATAAAAGCTGCTTCTCCTAGATCTTTCATGGAGAATTTCAATGAAAGCCAAGCTTTCACCGATGTTAACATGGGAATTTCATTGCCTATGAGCAATATATCGTCAACATAAAGGACAATAAAAGTCAGTACTCTCCCACTAACCTTCTTGTATACACAAGGATCATCTTCGTTTTGAATGAAATCATATTCTTTTATGATCTCATCAAAACGTTGGTTCCATGACCGCGATGCTTGCTTCAGTCCATAAATGGACCGATTTAACTTACAAACCTTGTTTGCAAGTCTAGGCACGATAAAACCGTTAGGCTGTTGCATATAAACATCCTCCAAAAGGTTTTTGTTAAGGAAAGCGGTTTTAACGTCCATCTGCCATATCTCGTAATCGAAATATGCAGCAATTGCAAGCATTATCCGAATGGATTTTATCATGGCAACGGGTGAGAAAATTTCATCGTAATCGACACCATGTCGTTGACGATACCCCTTCGCTACAAGCCTAGCTTTGTACGTTTATACGTTGCCATCCATGCCAGCCTTCTTCTTGAAGACCCATTTGCATCCAATAGGCTTTACGCCTTCTGGTGCATCAACCAGTGTCCAAACTTGGTTGGTGTACATGGAATCCATTTCGGACTTCATGGCCTCTTGCCATAAAGCGGAATCGATATCTTGTATCTCTTCCTCATACGTAGCCGGTTCATTATCCTTACTGTGATTGATATCTACATGAGGTGAGATCAGGTACCCATACCTCTCAGGTTATTTCCTGACTCTCTCTAACCTACGCGGTCCTTGTGTAATAGAAGATTGTGGAACAGTCTCATCTCGGATGGACTGTTATTGTTCCGTTGAGGATTCTATGCCAGGAACAGTATCACTACGATTTTCATCAAGTTCTACTTTCCTCACACTAACCACTGCATTTAGAAATTCCTTCTTAAGGAAAACCGCATGTAGAGCAACAAATACTTTGTTCTCTCGTGGGTGATAGAAGTAATATCCTTTGGTTTCCCTAGGATATCCTACGAAAAGGTATTTTTCCGATTTGGGTTCAAGTTTGGTACCTTCCAAACGTTTGACGTATGCCCAGCATCCCCAAATCTTCAGGAACGAGAAACCTGGTTTATTTCCTATCCATATCTCATATGGAGTCTGTTGAACAGACTTTGACGGAATCTTATTCAAAATAAGAATTGCACTGTTTAATGCATATCCCCAAAAGGAAATAGGTAGCTAAGTGTGATTCATCATAGACCTTACCATGTCCAACAAAGTACGATTTCTCCATTCGAACACACCGTTTAATTGCAGTGTTCCAGGAGGAGTCCACTGTGAAAGAATACCATATTCTTTCAAGTAATCTAAAAACTCATTGCTCAAGTATTCTCCACCACGGTCCGACCGTAATGTCTTAATACTTTTTTCGGTCTGTTTTTCAACTTCGTGTCGAAACTCTTTGAATTTCTCAAAAGTTTTCGACTTGTGTCTCATAAGATACACATAAGCATAATGAGATGCATGATCCGTAAAGGTTATGAAGTATTCGTATCCACCTCTAGCCTGGCTAGACATGGGCCCACATACGTCACTATGAACGATGGCTAACAGTTCGGTGGCGCGTTCACATTTACCGCTAAAAGGTGATTTAGGCATTTTACCTAATAAACAAGATTCGTAGACGTCATATGAATTTGGATCAAATTCGTCCAAGTACCTACTCTTCGAAAGTGTGGATATGCGAGTCTGTTTATGTGTCCCAGACGACAGTGCCACATATAGGTTTCATCTTTGTTACTCATTTTGAGCCTTTTTTGTTTGTTATATTTATGTTGTGAGATAGATTTATATTCAAAATATAAAAACCATTATGTACAACAGCAGTGCAAATTTCTACATCATTTTTATATAATAAACACCTAGTGTTTCTAAATACAAAAATATACCCACATGGGTTAACATAGATACAGAAATAATATTCCTAGTCAAACTAGGTACATAATAACAGTCATTAAGTTCAAGTACATGCCCTGAGGGCAGTTCCAAAACAAAAGTGCCCACGGCCAAAACAGCAACAGGTGTCCCATTTCCAACGCGCAGATCAATCTCCCCTGAAGCCAGTCTCCTGCTAATCTCAGATCCTGTACATCAGTACATATGTGAGTGCCACAACGAGAATCAAAAATCCAATTTTTAAAACTAGAAGTAGTCATGTTTATTTCAATAACAAACATACCTGAGGCCGGTGCCTTGCCCGCCTTTGTCTCCTTATGGAGTGCCTTGTACTCGCGACAGTCACGCTTCCAGTGACCCCGCTTGCCGCATTGGAGGCAAACATCCTGAGATTTGTCCTTAGGCTTCCTAGAAGCCTTTGACGATTTGGCCTTGCCCTTTCTTTTATGCTTCTTTTTCTTCACACCTCCAGTTGCCTTGGGCCCAGCCCTCGGTGTCTGAGATGTCGAAGCAAAGTGTGCCTCGCGCTTGTTTCCTTTGAGAAGCTACTTCTCAGCTTCCTTGAGAGTAGACAATAACTCTCCAAGAGTATCATCATTTTTCATCAAATTATAGTTTATGATGAACTGTCTCCAGGAATCAGGGAGAGATTGCAAGACCATGTCTATAGTAATCTCAGCCTCAAAGACTATCCCCATCGTAGCTAGCTCATCTATGTCAGCAATCATCTGTGCCACATGGAATTCAACAGACATGCCTTCTGACATGCGTGAACGGAAGAGCTTCTTAACTAACTCATATCTTTGCGATCTATTGTTAGATCGATGAAGATCTTGCAACCTCGCCATCATGTTATAAGGATCCAAGTTCTTATTTTGTCTACGGAAATGCTGATTCATTGAAGCAAGCATAATAGACTGAGCAGTATCACAATCATCGCTGTGAGTCTTCCAAAGCTCCAGCTCAAGTGTCTGATCAGGTGTGGGTTTAGGCCCAAGAGGTGTCTGTATGGTGTACAACAGCCTCTCAGCTCCAAGGACTATCCTTAGATTCATCTCCCAATCTACAAAGTTCGTGGCCTTAAAGACATTCTCGCCCATGATAATGTCTCGGACATTTTCCTTTCCAGTCATCTTGACTACGATAGTCCAACTATGTAGTCAACGATATTTTGGGTACAGTCTAACTATTACAAGAAAAATAACATTATTTTAGTCCAACTAATAATATAATTTTGACGAAATAATTTGAAAGCGCGTAAAGCTAAGTATCTGAATGAAATTGCAAATTCAATACTAGCCTCCCACTATTTTTCGGCGAGCCTCTAACCCTCTGTCGAGTACTCGGGAAACCCAGTTTCCTAGTGGGCTAGGATCCCGTTAAATAACGCACAACCTTGACTTTGGCCAACAAGCTGTATGATATTTAACTTGGTAGATCTCGAAGATCAATTGGATCTCATCCAATTCCTAGATCCGGTAGGTGGACATCCAAGTCCGAAACATATATACAATACATATGCCAATGTATCCAATACATTTTCCTAACCTTTTCCTCTGAATCAACTAAGCCTTGGCTTTGGCACAACAAGCTTAATGATTCCAGTTAAGCGGGACCCATTGACATGGAAAGTTTCGTAATCAATGTCGATGGACAAGAAGTGATCTTGACTTTGGCCAAAAAATCACGACTTGGACAGGACACCGATATGGAACAAAACTCTCATGATTCAAACACATCCGCAATTGACAAAGCCCTTGACTTTGGCTAACAAACCAATGCCAATTTTGAAAGAATCACTCAACGGAAGGAAAAATCGCTTAAAATTTATTTGAGGGTTTTTCGCGTAATTGGCAACCAATTAATTATCTTTGTTAAGGTCTCATCATACACCCTTAAGCATGCTTCTAAAAAATAAGAAGGCGCGGAAAGTAAATTAATAGCGATATGCGGATGGATATTTAAACAGATTGTTCATAGAACAAATCGCTCCATTTCCTCTCCCCGGCTAGCACTATTCTACTTCTACCCAATTACATAATACAATAATAGAAACCTCATTGCAATGAGGGGAATTAGGTGAGAAGAGAATACAAAGAGATAATAAGAGACAAGGCTGGACATGCAGGTCCAATTTATAAATTCCAAATTTACAATAATTCTAAAATTACCCTTCCCTCTAATATCCATCCGATATATACTATTCATTCAACACATCCACATATATTCATTCAGGCATGTTATACAACCAATCTAATCTAATTAATTAGTCTTTAATTATGTGACCATCCAATGTTCAAACAACGATTTGATTTTGCGCGAGTCCAACTCGTTTGAGAATAAGTACTCAATGTATGAATTCATGAATTATATCGAACTACTCGTTAAATCCAATTTAAGTCGTATTCAATACTAATTCTTTTATTTAATTCCAAATTAAATATTTACACTTTTAATGCGCTTTAACGACTTAGATTCCAAATCTAATCCTTTCGGTCTCAAAGCCCAACTAACATCCAATGTTCGTTTAATTAAGTCCGATTGACTTTCAATTGATTTTAAAAGGCATGGGATTTGGTCAATGTAGGTCAAACCCAATTACCAGGCCCAAGTAAGAATCACCCTCATTTGTCATAAAACCAATATCAAGCCCAAAAGGCCCAATTAACTTTTAAAGCCCATTTATTACATTTGGACTAATGAAATGATTTAGGCCCCAATTTGAATCCAATCCAATTGGCCTAAACCAACTTGGCCCAACCAAGCCCATTATGCCCAAAAATAATAATTTCAAGCCCAATTTGAATTAAGCCCATTTACCAAATTTTAAAAATTCAAATTTTATAATTTAATTAATTAAAAGTGTAATGCACTAATTAATAACCTAAATCAATATTTCTAAAATACAATTTACCAATTAATTATGTATCCTTTTATTCAATTATTGTCCAAAATTTTTGAATCAAAATCAAGTCCAATTCATGCCTTATGGTTCTCGGCCAAGGTAGTGAAAATTGTCCGATTTCATTTTTCAATCCAATCGAATTTACAAATCGACATTTCCATTTCGTCTCAACTCATCCAATGATATCAAAACAAAACAAAAAAACCAAGAACCTAGGGTACAACACATATTCGGCCAAGCTAAAGGGGGGTCCAAATTTTGATCCAATCACAATTTGTTGAAATTGATCTAATCACATCTCATTATATCAACATACAAGCATACTCAACCATCCAATTCAATCAAAACATGCTCAAATTGATTACCCCAAAATTTTACCCTAATAAATTTCATGCTCATTTAAGCTCAATGATACCATTGTTGGATTCTATAAGGTATCCCAAGATCATATAAGCATGAAATAAGAATGAATAAACGGAGAAGTATGGCGTAATCATACTTACAACGATCGGTTTGTGGATCCGTTAAGCAACAAAAATTTCTCCTCCAAGAACTACAAGATTCGGCCAAGGTGAATAGTGAAGCTCCAAGCTTTGTTCTTTGAATCCAAGCTCCTTGAGTTGGTTTCCCTATCACCTCTTTGTGATTGCTTGAAGGTTCTAGCCTTATGTGATTATTTGGTTCAAATTATCACACCTTTGCTTCACACTTTTTGTCAAAGAAATGAAGAAAATGGAGAGCCAAAAAACCCACTGCAGTTTCGGCCAGAGAGGAAAGAGAGAGGATGTGATGATTTGATTTCAAAAATCAATTTATATTTGTGTCAAAATAATTGTCAAACATATACCAAACCCTTAGTTGGTATATGACACAAATCCAACACCATACCTTGCCTTTGAGTGTTGTACACTCCATCACCAAAACCCATCACACAAAAGTAAATTAAGTGACAAGTGATGTGATGGTTGATGTGACATGTGGGCCCCACTCGATTCCGAATGCGAGTGGGCCCACAAACACTCCCGGGCTCGGGTTCTCTAATTTTAAATTAACAAACTTCTGTCGCGACGTTATTTAAATCAAATTTAATTAAATAATTATACCTAGTAAAATTAGTATTCACGTCGCTAACGAATTAATTCTAAATTAACTCGTTTGCCCGAATTAAAATCTAATTTTAATTTCACGTCGAAATCTAATTCCGAATAATATATCGAATATATTATTTTAATGATTAATTCCAAATTAATCTTTCTCTCTCTTAAATAGTAATTTATCCAAGATAAAGTCTCTCCGTAATTAATCCCAGATTAATTAAGTTCGAATCAAACATCATTGGTGAATCTTCGGGAAATGACCCAAGAGATCTCTGGATATGTTGGCAGTAAATACGGTCGTCGGACTATCCGAGTACTACGTTTTTACCGATTTACGAGACAAGGTTGGCTTCTAGCAAAGCGCTATGTCTACCCAATTCTCGAGAAATATTCTTACTGGAATATACGATCTTTATCAGGCGTAGTATACCGTAGTATTACGTATTGCGATCTAGTATCGGATGTCACGTGCAAGGCCTGGGGCCGGAATAGTGTCTGCCCCGTACGAAGCACATATCGGATATCAAGCAACTAGTCTCTTTGAATCGGATAATCATGACCTTGTCATATTATCCCGATGGTTGCAACACTATAGAGAACCAGTTTTGAATCCCTACGTGATCATCATCTCAATATGTCTGAAGTGATACTTCTGTCTTGACATCACATCCAATACACTACGATTCCCAATAAACCCAGCAGAGGCGTACACAGAACCTGTTAAAGCCCTGTAAGACCAAAACCAAGGTTTACCGATTGTCTTGAGTACTAGCGATGCAAGTCTCAGGTTAAGACCAAATACACCTACCCTGAAGCGGACTCCCATAGACACATATACATACTACCAATGGGATTCTGCGGGGTCTATCCAGAGCGTAGTTGTTTTTCCGTACCATCAGTAAAACACAACCTCCTATCGCACTTGTATAAGTATCCTATACTTACACATGAGAACTATGCCGTTATGCCCTCACAACGCGCACAAGTGCAATACTAATCTATTCCGTATTATCGATGTCCAGTCTCGATAATACTACGACTAGGGATATTTAATGATTAAACTTTTATGGATTGATACTGTCTCATATCATCTCAATACGGAACTAATCATATGGACTTTTACCATTTATATATATCAAAGTAAAAGAATCATAAATCGGTAAAAGGAAATTTCATTACTACATAGTTAATTTTGTACAAAAACACAATGTCTTTTACAAACAGTGACGCTATGGGTCATAACTGTCCAACACATATGGCATATCTGACCAGATATATTTGTAAATCATAAAGGTAAATATGTGTTAAAACATGTGGAACAATAGTAATTACTAGGCAATAAATGGAATAACAATAATAAAATTGTAATAAAACGTAGGCAAAAGTATACAAACAATATTTAAACAAAAATTAAGCAAACAAAGTGGGATACGTATCTCACCGGCCTAGCTTCAGAGAAGTCTGGCAGTACATATTTTCTACAGTAAATATCTGATTGGACTTAGATCAAGTCTGGCCGGATATCTATATAAACCAGACAAAACATGAAAACAAAATCATGCATAAATAACAACTAATATAACAGTAATGATAAAAATAGAACAAAATTAACGAAGTAATAAGTTTACAGAATATTAATAAATAAACTACCGAAAATAGAGAAATAATAGTAATACCATAATTAGATAAAATATGATACGTGCGTCATTGGCCTGGTTTTAGGAAAGCCAGGCTGTATATCGTTTCCCATTAGGGATGTCTGGTCGGATATACAGTGAGTCCGGCCGAACATTCCAAGTGACCCACATGGATAACAAACACAGAAAACATACATTACTGTAATAACAATATAGAAACAACACAGTTAATAAAAAAAATGGATTATATAAAATTATTTCTCAGTAGTACGTTCGAAACAACACAGTTATATCTTGCGTATAAACTATACTACCGTCCATTCGAAAGGCTATGGAATTTATATCTGGATTTCAATCCTATATATACCAAAGAAAAATAATAATTGGATACAGCGAGATATTTTCAAATGCAGTCGGACATTTCTGAATTTGTGTATATCCAGCTGGACGTATATCAAGTATGACTAGAGATGTTGTGTCAGAGTAGGAATAAATTTTTTTATAAAAAAAATGAAATAAAGAGCTGAAATAAAATCAGGAAGCCCTCAGGTTGTAACTTAAATGTAATTGTGTAAAAAAAACACATCTAAGAGCTGGATTATTGTTTGGTCGCTTGTTAGATAGAGTGAACTCTAGAGGCTTCGTGGGATCGCGGGGTAGAGTTTTAGGATTCTTATTTTAGATTTCTTAACTTTAGATCTAGGTTTCAAAACTTGAGACATTTGTGAATAGTTTGGGCACTAATTTTAATGTCCAAATTGAGAATGAAAATGGAAGGGGAAATCAAATCCCCTCTTTATCTCTAGTGATTGTCAATCAGCAGCGTCAGCTACAGCTCGATCTATGTTCGGCCAGATGTTTATCTCAAAGAATATGTCCGGTCGGACATCAATCAGGTCCGTGATTTCAATAATTGAAAATCTTACACTAACTGACAGCTTAATACATATCCGGACGGATGTAGGGTTTTCAATATATATCTGGCCGGATACTCTAGTATGAGAGAAGGTTGGACAGACATAGATGATGTCCGGTTAGGACTTGACTGCTTCTCTGAATTCTCTGAAGTTCCCTGCCCTTCTAACATTTAGCCTTTAACTTTCAAACTTTTTATTGGTGACCCAATAAGAGACTCATCATCAGGCTATGTGTAAAAATACAATGTCTATAATTGCCCTGCCACCAGGGACACATGTCGGCATGCAGTTGAATCTTCCTCAGCACTCTTCCTTAGTGAGATTGCTGCAGGCAAACCGAGATCTAATGAGAGGGTAACATTTGTAATGGTACTACATTACTAGTAGACATCAGAAGTCAGGCTGACCCCCGGATCCAATGACTTCTAGAGAGATTAGGATCTCATCTGAGGATTAAGACCCTAACCCCCGAATGACACTCCTTCGAAGTAACGTCACTCCGAGGTTATATCACTCTGGAATAGAGAAACTCTGAACTTAGTCTAATCTAATCTAGACTTATTCTGAATAGGACGCACTTCGGAACATATTATAGTACGCCAGAAGCATTCTGACCTCGACATTAGCACTTTGGGATGCATGATATCACGTATATCTCCATCTAAGATCAGTGGACTTTAATGGCAGTCCACGTATCTTAGCATGTACTTATGGTTTAACATGCATAATACCAGGTGTGATAATACCTAATGCCATATTAAAGCATGTTTCACGCTAAGTGTAAACCATGCATCTAGATAACAGTTCAGTTTTGGACAAGCGTCCGTCAGATATCAACACCTATGCATTTATTAGTCTATATGAGTCAATAAGCTTGTAGAAAACGGAGTTGGTTGGAAGAATTCATTTATCACTAATATAATTAGAGTATAAGCATATTGCACTCTGATTAGCGATTTAATTACAAACATAAAGAAATAGAAGATCCTAACCAAACAACATACTCATGCAGACCCAAATTGTAGAAAGCATCCCATAATTCAATTAGACTTCTTAAATAACAGGATGAGTGAAGGTAATGAATACTCTCTCTATCTTAATTTTACCGCCCACATTTGTCATAGCAAAACAATGGATATTACTAGGCAAAATTTTTGGTAATATATTTATAGATTATGAGAATTCTGAGAAAACATATTAAATCTGTCGCATAAATATTTGTTTTGAATATGTCAAAGTATCCTAATGCAGGGAACATAAATCCAAGATAGAAATTTGTGAAAACAGCATAACATTACAAAGCATCAAGTCACTTCAATCATTTATGCATATCAGTTTCCTTTTACAGTAACAAGCACTGCGAATTTCAATGACTTCTTAAATTTGCATTCCTCAACTCTTGCATAGCAAGCAGTCTGGCCACTGTTTGCCATATACCTGTTTGAACAGCGTTCATTCTTTAGTCTCTACAGTTTGAGTCTATTGCCCAGCTATTCTCTGTATTTAAAAAATTATCCACATTTTTTTTCAAGAGGCATGACTTGGTGGTGTAGGGCTCAGGATCTTATATTGAGATACCGAGTTCGAATCCAGGGAGTGCGTTTCTTGTAAAAGCATAGGACAGACAGAGGTTTTGCCTGCTTTACTGCTTAGGTCTGGAATGGATGGTTTGGCGACGGAGTTTCCAATAATTTCAAAAAAAAAAAAAATTATCCAATATACCATTGTCATTATTTTCATAACTCTCGGATCTGACTTTCCAAGTATTTCATTGATATTACTTAAAGTTCAAATAAATCTAACATACAGCAGATGAAAAATAGTTGTCAAATACAATAACTAACTAGGTCATTGGCTCAAATTGTAGAGACTAGATGAACACTTACCCTTAATTAAACCACGTTATATTTTTGTCCTTTTTTTTTTTTTCCATTCATCTATTTAGATTGCATGTAGTTCCATTTTTATGATGAACTGAGTGCTAAGATCAATGTCTAATGTAAAAAAATGATCTTAATTTCTAAACTACAATTGCAAATGTTTACCAAAAACTTAAAAATCTAATTAAACGGACCTAAAATTTGAAAGCACAATAGCTAGAGTCTAATTATGTGTACTAACTACCTATACATGACAGCTAATGATTCTCTTTTGATTCTTCTTTCTTCCCTTTTCTTTCGCCAGAAAATCTTTCGGATAGAGATTCATTTCCAGGTAAAGGAGCAGGCTGAGAAGACAGAATCTGAAATTTTCCATCTTCTAGGATCTGAGAAATGACCTTAGCCTTGTGCAGTGCCTCCTTACTGAACCTGTAAACTGACCAGACATTAATGCACCATCCTCTTAAACACCTCTTGTTTGCTTTTACTTCATCATCTAAAAACTTTTCAGCTTCAGCAGTGATTTTATCCACATCCTTTATCCACTTCTGAACATGATCAGTTTTGGTATTTTCTCCATTTCTTTCGGCAGCAGCAATTTTTCCTTTCACCGTTTCTCTTTTATCTGCAAGTATCTGAACTTGCTCTTTTAATTCCTTGATGTTGTGATTGTAGTGAAGCAAGTAACCAATCTGACGAAGTGCCGCATGAAACAGGCACACAATAATTCTTTCAACAATTGCGGAAACAACATCCATGTAAAAGAAATATTTCTTTTTTATTAATTTCAGTATTGATTATTAAGAATATGTTTGTATTGATGGGAATTGATGATTTATAATGGAATATAACTTAAAAAATTTAAAAGTAATTGTTTGGTTTGATGTAAGAGAATGGAATAGAGTGTAATAGAATATAACAAAAAGAGCTCATTAATCCTATCCGTTTGATTTATAATGGAATGTAACTTGAAAAAAAAAACATTATATGTGAAGAAGAAATTATTCCTTTTAATAGAAATATTTCTTTTTTATTCTAAAAAGGCATAACTATTTTAGAATCCATCTAATTGCATTTCATTATAAATCTCTGATCTGTTTTTTTTTTCCAAACAAAGTTATGTTATATTATTTTCCATTTCATTGTCATATATTTCATTATAAATCATCCAATTCCATCAAGTACAGGTTTTGACATTGATGAAGGAATGATTAGAGAATTGACTAAATCTTAAGAAAAGTAAAGCATCAAAACAAGGCAGAATAAAGGAAAGGAAAATCATATTAGCTATAGCTACAAAGATGTTTCTGCTAAATGCTTATTATTGGTTTCATTTGATTGCAAGGTTTTCATTGAAACCCTTGAATCATTTTCTTCTTTACCATTCTTTTAAGTTAGAATCTGTTAAAAGAAACATGCTTTATACGACTGATCAAAGAACTTCTCATAGCTTGAGCATAATAAATGAATTAAAGGAAAAGCTTCCAACATAAATGATCAAAGAAAAAGTTTGCACGACACAAATGTTCAGGATGTCAATAATGATTTTAGTGCCATCTAGATATCTATTACAACCTTTAGTTTATTAGGAATCTATAAACATACACTATAATACACCTTAAAAATCTTCTGATTATATATAATTCGAAAATCTATTTTCACTAAAATCATAGAGATATATCTACTTCTATTCTAGAGGATTTTGCATTGAAGCCATTGAACCGTTGTTTTTGTTTACCACTCATGTAAGTTACTATCTGTCAAACAACTTAATATCTTCCTATAACTTCATATAGCGGGAGCATAAATGAATTAAGGTAAAGCTTCCAACATAAATGATCAAAGATAGAAATGTCCCACCACAACAGTAATGATCACGAAGTCACTAATGATTTTAGTAACATTTATCTGAGCTCTACTGAGAATCTAAAAAAATTATACACACACTCATAATATAAAATAAAAATCCACCAAATAGATAGTTCAAAAATCAACTTGATTAGAGAGAGATCTCCCCCATTACATATTTTGTATGGTTTAAATAAGCGCTCTCTCCACCAGCCCACCATTAGGATACAAGCCCAATTCCACTGTGTGGGTCTCTTAAGAATGTATGGATGCAAATAGGGCAGAGCATAAATGCATTGGACACTTTATCACATAACTGAAGATTCATATTTGTTTGAGGAGCGCCCCAAGGAATGTGGTTTTATGGCAAAGGCATAAAACTTGATTATTAGGGATTGGTTCGAGTTCAGAGAATGTATTTCTTGTAAGAATCTGTGGCAATCAATAATTCTACTTATTCCGGTTAAGTTCGGATTAGGTGATTTGATGGTACAATTTTTAACGTTTCAAAAAAATTTTATTTGAGGCATTTTATCGAACACATTCTTGGGTTCGCTCATGGCAGAACTCAAATGGCAACTCGCAGTACATACAGAGCGGAAAAAATACTTTTACTCTGCATTTGGGGCACCGAATTTTGATAGCCTCTTTGGATTGGGACACCGAATTCGGTCCGAAAAGAACAAAAAAATACATTTGTTTAGAGCTGTGATATTGAAAAACAACCATGCTTGATGTATATAACTCAAATGAGGCATAAAAAATTAATTGTTTTTTCTTAAATTGTTTTTTTTTTTTTTTTTTTTTTTTCTTTTTCCAATTTTAATGTCTAAAAAGTGTGTTTTTGATTTTTCGGTGTCTTTGTTTATTGAAAAAAAAAACGTTATGGTTTGGAATTTTGATTGTGTTAGTAGAAGAAATCGTCCTAGGATGAACGAGTCTATGAAGGACGAAAAGGAAAGATGTCTGAAAAGACGAAAATGAATAAAAGAAGAAGAAGAGGCAAAGTCATCAAATACATGTTGAATAATGATAAATGAAGAGTGAACCTACCAGCAAACGAAGGGCGATGAAGGGCAAAGCAATTAGGACGATTCCATGCGAACAGGTACTTTGCAGTTGATCCCACGATCTAGCGGTCAGGCGGTAACCCCCATGATCTGGCAAGTTATTAAAGCGTACAACTCAGTGGTTAAATGCATGAAACGTGGGAGTCCTTGAATCAACGAAGGAAAAACTGCCCAAGCGGTTGAGAAGACTCTTCACTATAAAAGGTCTAGGCGTGGAAGAAGGAAAGATGAGAAGAAAATGAAGACTCATAATGAGCAAGTATTTTAATTTCCTAGATTTGTAATCTGTAGAATTGTAATTTAAGTGCTTGTGCCCCTTTGAGGTATTTTCATAGAATCAAACACCCCTTACTGAGACTTTGTCTCGGGAGATTTGGACATTACACGCGTATTGACTAAAAATTATGCAAACAGTTTTTGGCAACCACAGTGGGAGACTTGGTGCAAGAAGTGAAGATGCCCCCGAAAATGAACACTCAGACCAGCTCAAGTACAGAGGATGAGGGATTGAAGCAAACAAACCGGCCCCACGTCCCAACGGTAGTAGGCCATTTTGAGGGTCTAGTAGAAGCAAGCCGATATGACACTATGTGATATTTCAGCCCTAACGTGATTCGTGCCTTGTTCGGCAAATTCACCCAGGATGTTGTCGAACAGATTAGGCTTCAAAATGCTCACATCATAGATAAGTTTACTTCGGCTAATAATTTACATTACGAAAACATGGCCAAACACATGAGCTAATTAAATGAGTTAATGGCCAAATGTGTGAACGAGGGGGAAATTCCACCATGGACTGCACCTACTGCATCAAGTAATCAGGAGGCTGGTCCAAGCAACGACCCTCCTCTACAAGGGACTACTGCTCCTATAATATCCCGATGAGGAATAAATCTTGGTGATACTGGCCCACACTTGGGGCCAAATATGGTACAAAATGAAATAATATTACCTCAAGGTTTACAGGCGCAGGGTCACGACCATGTCTCATTAATAAATGGACCACAACCACCGCCAGTAGGGGTGTCATTCAATGGTAATGACATGTTAATAGAATAAATGATTGAGATTCTTCAGAATAAATTCGGTCTGGGGGTGAGGCCGATTCGGTCAAGATATCAAAAACCATATCCATGGCCTAGGAATTACAAAATACCAGAGTTCTCTTTGTTTACAGGGTCTGAAGAAGTTTCCACAATAGAATACATAGGGCGATTTACTATTCAGTGTGGAGAGACAAACGATTTCCATAAGCTAAGTTTATTTCACTGCTTGTTATCAAGAATAGTTTTTTTCTGATGTATCAGCCTGCCACCCAATTCGATGCTACGTGCCTTTACCAGAAAAAGAGTTTGTGAAAATCGCTCAAAGCTGTCTTAATTTCGATCTGAAAAAGAAATTTCAAAATCGAGAGTTTTGGGACCTTCTCCAACTCACAACTAGTGTGGTGCGATATGAACGATTATTGAGGGAGGAAGAAAAAATGAAGAACGCTAGTAAGGGAACCTATTACAGGAATGCAAACTATGAAATAGGCGAAATGAACGTTGAATCAGATGACTTATGATTAGTCGAATTAATTAAAGGGAAGCCATATGTCTGCAAGATGTGGGCTGAACCACGGGCTGGAGTAGAACCTGAAAAAAAGAGTAGGAGTTTTTCTTTTGACATCACTAAAGTTGATGCCATATTTGATCAATTATATAAAGATACGCAAATTAGGTTGAGCGACCGCCACAAATTGCCAAGCCCCGAACAAATCAGTGGCAAAAAGTACTGTAAGTGGTATAATACATGGTCTCATTCAACTGACAGTTGTCTTATTTTTCGGAATATATTGTAGGACACCTTAGAATCTGGACGAATAACGTTCGAGAAGAAGATCCCTTTCCCAAAGCCATTGGAATTGAATATGATCAACTTTGACCTCACTAAAATGAATTTTCCAAAGTTCAAGCTAGTTCTAGATGAAGATCAAAACAGTAATCTTCCCAGTGCTTTTGAAATGATAGATAAGCCCTCGGAAGGAAGGGTTTCACAAAATTTGTGTATATATTAGTAGAACAGTAAAGAGTTGATGAAAGAACTGGAAGAAACATGTGAAAGAATGCCATTGAAAAAAGAGTCAATAGCATGGCAGCTAAGAACCTTTGCACCAAGGTTCTATGGAGAACATTCAAACTTCATCCAAAATATCATGACGTTTATGCCAAAGATTCATCGACCTAATGTGTGGAATTCGTAGCATCGGTCGCATTCGTACCATCGACAAAGGAAGAGCTGTCCTCTTGTGGATGAAATGATAATGACATAATTGAGACGACATCAAAGGAACTACGGTCGTATGATGTTCCAGCGATGTGAGGTGAAATCTACCAGTGACCATAGTCTTCCAACCAATACCCTTGTGAGGGGAAAGCCAGCTGCGGACGTCAAGGATGGTAGTGGTAAAGAAGAAGTCAATACAAATTGTAAAGAGCATACCAAATTCAATTGACAAAAGAAACGGGATGAGACAGATGATGAGGAACCACCCATTGTGATTCAGTTTGGCAGCATGCCTCCAATCATGGCCAATGATTAACTGTTGTCTGAAAAAATCAATGGGGAAATAATAGAATCCCTGGGAGGAGTGAGTATATCTACGACGGCAATGGGACAGAATTCGCAACACTCGCTATAAACGACAGAGGAGTCTCGGATGAAGAGCTGACCGATATAGAGAAAGAAATAGATATAAGGACCGAAGCACGAAGAAGAGGGACAACACAGAATCGGCTTCTCAGAGACTTATATGAAGGCAGAAACCATGTCGTGGGGACATTAAGGGAAGACTTGGGGGCGATCCTCATATCTTGTGTTATACGGAAAGCTCAAAATAAGATGGATAGTAACCAGAGTAGAAAAACAAAGGATATTCAACAGTAATGCTTCCTGTGATGGGGTCGATAGTGTGGCCAGCTTCCGGATGGGACAAGGAAGAAGATCCACCTCAAGTAAGTACGAGTAACGAGCAAGCAATGAAAATAGGAATATCATGGAAAGTGACGTTTCCAAAACCACCATAACAAATGACAAAGCATCTCCGACCGTTTTATGTGAAAGCAAAGGCAAACGGGATACCTATCACCAAGGTATTAATAGAAAATGGAGCGGCCATAAACTCCATTCCAATTAGGATGTTGGGGCGATTAGCGAAATCATAGGATGATCATATCCTTACAAAAGTAGTGCATACGAGTTTCAATGAAGTAGCAACGACTTCTAAGGAGTCTTCCTATTAGACCTACAGGTGGGGAGCACTATTAAAACAATAATATTTTTTGTTATAGATGGACTAAGCACGTATAACATGCTCCTAGGATGGGATTGGATCCACGGCAGCCAATGTATTCCTTCGTCCCTTCATTAATGTCTGGTTTTTTGGAATCAGAAAGATGAAATGGAAGTGGTACATGCTGATAATAGGCCCTTCGCAGCAGAGACAAATTCAGCTGAATATTTTATGCATGAAGGAAATTATAGGCCGGCTAGAGTGCTAAATGAAGCAGGGAATTCATCCATAGTGGCCAAAAATAATGAGCCGTACACCTCAGAGTTGTTAAATGATTTGTTCACATAAATAAGACCAACTATAGTGGATTTTGGAAAGCCAACATCCGGCCATGAAATCGGCAGTTCAAATGAAGAAGAGTGAACAAACTAAGGAACAAGCTGCGCTTGCAGCCATCAGAGCCAGCTTAATGGCTTATGTGATAGAACAGGAAGTTGAAGCCGACGCCATACCGCTATTTCAGCCTTAACGGGGAAATTAATAACCCATCAAACGGAAGACAGAATAAGAGAGACATGTGGGGTGGATTGTCTGAAGGAAGGAAACGAGTGGGATGAACGATTAAATGAGGAAGGAGAATACGCTCTAAATGGACGTCATAAGGCAAACATTACAAGGGTGCATGACGTTTTAGAAGAAATGAACTTGGGAGAAGAGAACAACAAGCACAGTACTTATATCAGCAAGAAACTGGACACCCAGGTACGTGAAAAGCTAGTTTCTCTCTTAAGACATTATAAAGATTGTTTTGCTTGGGACTACAACGAAATGTCTGGTTTAGATAAGACTTTGGTAGAACATAGGTTACCTATTATACCAAACCACATGCCATATAAACAACCCCCCCCCCCCCCCCCCGTAGGTTTGCACCCAATGCCATGCCCAACATTAAAAAAGAAGTCGAGCGCCTTTTGAAAGTAAAATTCATTAGAACCACCAGATACGTAGAATGATTATCAAATATCGTCCTTATCATAAAGAAGAATGGAAAATTAAGAATATGTATAGATTTTAGAAATTTAAATTTGACAACACCAAAAGATCAATACCATATGCCATGGTAGAATCCTTAGTGGATTCCACAGTAGGATACCAAATGTATTCTTTTATGGATGGGTATACAGGGTATAACCAGATCTATATCGCTGAAAATGATATCCATAAAACGATTTTCAGATGCTCGGGGTCTCTAGGATGTTATAGTGGGTGGTAATGTCATTCAGCCTAAAAAATACCGGGCCCACTTACCAACGGGCCATGAATTTGATTTTCCATGATCTGATCAGTAATTTTATAGAAGTTTATGTAGAAGATATAATGGTAAAGTCTAAGACCATGGGCGATCATTTTAATCACTTGACAATGACTTTTGAGCGGATGAGGAAATTCAAACTAAAGCTAAATCCTGCCAAATGCGTTTTTGAGGTTAGTGCAAGGAATTTTTTGGGTTTTCTAGTCCATCAGCGAGGAATTGAGATTGATGTCAATAAATCTCAGGCGATCACTGAAGCCAAATTGTCCCGGAACAAAAAAGAATTACAAAGGTTTATAGGGTATGTTAATTTTTTGAAGAAGGTTTATTTCGAATTGTGCATGAAAAACTAAATTTTTCTTGTCCCTACTAAGTCTAAAAGAAAAGGACGAATTCGTCTGGACCGAAGAACATCAAAAAGCCTTCGAGAACTTGAAGAACTATTTATCAAATCAAAAAGCCTTCGAGAACTTGAAGAACTATTTATCAAAGCCGCCAGTGATGGTACCCCCTGTGCCAGGACATCCAATGAAGCTTTACATATCCGCTGAAGAGTAATCCATAGCTGGAATGATCGCACGTGACAATAATACAGGTGTAAAAATAGCCATTTATTATCTCAGCAGACAATTGTTGAAGTATGAATGTAATTACTCTCCAATTGAGAAATTTTATTTGGCTTTGTATACGTGCCTACTTTAGGCCGACCATTGTATATCTAATTATAAAAATCAATATAGTGAGATACATATCTTCCCGTCCTATTTTGCATCAAAGAGTATGATTTTGGTCTCTATCCTTATCAGAATTTGACATACGACATGAACCCCAAAAGACCATAAAAATTCAGGCCCTTGTAGATTTTTTAGCTGATCACCCATGCCTAAGCACTACCAAAGAAATGGAAATGGAAATAGGCGAGTGCAGCTTGAAACCATGGATGATGTATTTTGATGGATCTAGTACATTAAAATGAGCAGGGGTGTGATTAGTCTTTATCAGTCATTTGGGAGAATCGTTCTGCTTCGTCATCAAGCTAGATGAATGTTGAACCAACAATCAATCTGAATACAAGATTTTAATACTCGGGCTAGAGATCCTCCTTGATATGAAAGTAAAAAATGTATCCATTAAAGGAGATTCGCAACTAGTGATCCAACAAGTGATGTGAGTATTTAAATGCCAGAGCTCATCGGTCATGGCATTGTTAGAAATAGCTAAAGAATTGCTAGAGTAGTTTAACTTCGTGGAATTGGAGCACGTTTCAAAGATGAAAAATGAGCTGGCTAATGAAATGGCCCAAGCAGTCCCATAGTATTAATAAATAAGCATGAATGGCATATATATGAGGGATGAAGCTAAACCAGCTCTGGTAAGGTGGATGAATGAAATGGACGTTATGGTCACCGAAAACCAAGATGGAGATCAAAATGAGACGACTGGAGAAAAGAGATTAGAGAATTCTTAAAGCAACCAGAAAATGAGAAAGATCGAAAGTTAAAACTAAAAGCCTTGAACTTTATGGTATCGGGAGACGTATTGTACAAAAAAGTCAGGACGGTCTGTTGTTAAAATATGTATGACCATTAGAAGCCAAAACTATTATGACCGAAGTGCATGAAGAGGTCTGTGGGGCTCACTAGGTCGGAGTAAAAATGAGATGGCTAATCATAAGGAGTAGATACTATTGGCTAAAAAATGGAGAATCATGCATACTATACGCCAAGGGATGCTTGGCTTACCAGAAACATGGGCCCATTCAAAGAACACCAGCGACAGAGATGGTCCCCGTTATTAATCCATGACCATTCATGGGATGGGCAATCAATTTAATAGGAAAAATCTACTCTGCATCTAGCAAAAGACACACCTTCATCATTGTCGCCACAGATTTCTTCACTAGGTGGGTTGAAGCAATCCCAATAATAGAAATTTTCCAAGAACAAATCATCAAGTTCATAAAAGAGCATATCATCCATCGATTCGGTATCATCCTCACTTTACCTTAATTAAGAAATTCCGCCTCAATTTCATCTCTCAAATCAACCAAGGCGAATTTGGAGGACAATTGTTAGTATAAGAAATCGTCCTAGGAAAAACGAGTCTATGAAGGACGAAAAGGAAAAATGTGCCAAATGACGAAAAGGGATAAAAGAAGAAGAAGAGGCAAAATCATCCAATGCATGTATAATCATGAAAAATGAAGAGTGAATCTACCAGCAAACGAAGGGCGATGAAGAGCAAAGTAATTAGGACGATTCCATGCGAACAGGTACTTTGCAGTTGATCCCACGACCTAGCGGTCAGGCATTAACCCCCCCTCCCCCCACGATCTGGCAAGTTATTAAAGCGCACAACTCATCAATTAAATGCATGATCCAGTAGTTACACGCAAGCATGAAATGTGGGAGTCCTTGAACCAAGGAAGGTAAAACCGTCCGATCGGTTGACAAGACTCTTCACTTTAAAAGGTCCAGGCGTGGAAGGAGGAAAGAGGAGAAGAAAATGAAGACTCATAATGAGCAAGTATTTCAATTTCCTAACTTTATAATCTGTAGAATTGTAATTTGTGTGCGTGTTCCCCTTAAAGGTATTTTAGTAGAATCAAACACCATTTACTGAGATTTTATCTCGGGAGATTTGAACCTTACACGCGTATTGACAAAAAATTATGCAAACAGATTGAAATCCTTTTGATCGACTTTTTCGGCCAAATCTGAAACTCGCCGTTTTGGGATTTGGCCGGCTGGGCGAGGGGATTTTGAACAGCAAGACTCAGTGATATTTAATAGCACAATTTATTTTATGGCCTTTACTTTTTAATTATCTTAATAAATAAGTATAGGGATATAGTATTCTTTTGCAATTTGATGTCATCGAGTTATTATAATAAATGTGTGATTTGGTGACAAATGATTTAGGATTTGATAGATTTTGGATTCGAGTCCAACGAGTGAATTTCTTTATAAGAACTTGAGACAGTCGAGAGTTTTACTTACTTCATCTAAATCCGAATCGGATGATTTGACGATAAGAATGATAATATTTCCAAAAAAAAATATGTAACCGAATTACTTCTATAAGATATTTTCACATTAACCCGATGCATTAACGATATCAATTTTATATTTTTATTCAGCCATTGATACATTAATTTATACATGACAAAAAAATTTCAAAATTTATAGTCGTACCATCAATCTATAGCATTCTTAAAATATTAAAAAAAAAAAAAAAAAAAAAAAAAGGTGGTGGAAGAAAGCAGGTAACTCAAAGCCACAGTCTGCTGACACGAAAGGGCATTAGATTAAGGCGTGCGTGACAGTGGCCTTTCAGACCAAACATTCTCCATATGCCCACCAACTTTAATTAGGGATTTAAAAAAATCTTTGAGCGACGGAGTTCACTAGGTCAGTGTTTTAGGATGATGTATAGTTATAATTTCGATATTTATTGATTTAATTTATTAAAAGTGAATATTGATATTTTTATATTATTAAAGATAAAAAAAAAATATATATTTGTAAAAAGAGTGTGAATCTGTGATGTTTGATATGTTAATATTTGATATAATTATATATATATTTTTAATATTTTTCTCTGCCTGCGGATTTCATATATTAACATCTCATGTTGTACACGACCCATTATCATTCTTAATTTTAATAATTTTGATCAATAATAATAATAATAATAATAATAATGGTTTTTTTTTTTTTGAAAAGAATAATAAATGGTTTTGAATCCGTCATAGAGTGTGAAGTGAGAGAAAATATATGTATAATTATCAGCCTCATAAATCGCCGCCCCACATGTCATGTGTTACGATTTGCAGTATGAGTGAAGCCAATGAAGTTTTGACTTCTCTCCCACCCCCACCGACCATTACCGACCATCTCTTTCACATAATTTTTTTTAATATTTTTAACACACACAATAAATATTTTTAATACTGCACAAAATATTTATAGAGTAATTAAAATATTTTTTTGATAAATATGATTTATTATGTAAAATTTTAACAATTGGCTGAAAATGGTTAACCTCTAAAAGAATGCAACTGTAAATACTATATTAATTAAAGATTTAAAATAAATATGTTAATCAAATTTGGGGGGTCGATTTTTTCATTTTGTTATATCATGTCCTTAATTTATGTGTTTAAGATAGTCTGACTTATTTAGAAAATATTAAGATTACACTTAATTATATTTGGACATATTCTCAAGTTACGAGAAAACGGGCCAAATTTTGTAAATTAAATAAATCAATAAATTTTTCATGAAATGTTCTAATTTGTTGGAATTCAACTTATTTTCTTTTAAGTCAAATTTTTCAATACAAAAATATATTATGTAGTTTTTCCCAACATGTTCAACATATAACACTTTTACCTAGTCAATGAGATATTTGTGAAAAATTTAGAGTTTTTAAAATTTTTTAATGATGTTAAAAATATTTTTAACGGAGTTTATTGTCCTACAACAAATTTATTTCTTGTTAAATATTTGAATATTGTTGGTACTCTATATGAGCATGCTGAAAGTTTTGATATAAATGATAATGTTTTAATTGAAGCTATAATTGTTATGAAGAGAAAATTAATTACTTTATCTTATTGCCACATTTTTTATCCTAAATTTAAATTAAAAGATTTGAATAGTGGCTTACTAACTTACTATACATATTTAGGAATAATTGATGAAATTAATATTATAAATATAATATATAAAAAAAATTGATTTAATAAATTGATTTAATTATTATATTAGTAGATATAACTTGCAATCATTAGGACAATCTAGTAACGAACCTGTAAGACAGTCAAGACTTAGAGTAGACGATCGTTGGTTACTACAACGAAATAAAATACATAGGGATAACATGACTAAAAATCCAAAATTAGATAATTATTTATCTATCAATTTCGAGTTTCCTCTTGAAAGTTTAATGCGTAAAATTTTTCAAGTACTTGACTGGTGGAACCGACATCAAAATATCTATCTTGTTTTATCAATTATCGCTAAAAAGGTGCTGACAGCACATGTTTCCATTGTTACGGTTGAACAAGCCTTCAGCTAATGAGATAATATTTTATAAATGAGACGGTCTTCATTACATCCAAGTACTTTAGAAGCAACGACATGTGTGAATGATTGTACCCGAGCTGATCTGAAGCAACAAGAAGATGCCTCTGATGACTTTAAAGACTTGTTCGACAATGCATCTGCAAGTACAAGTGGAACGGGAGGTGAATGATCAACATGCATGGATAATAATGATGATTGGTGAGTAAATAATTATAATGCAGAACTATCTTTTAAATGTAATGGAACTACGTGAGCTTTGATTCCTCTCACCTATAGAGGATACGTAGGCAACTTAAGTTTTTAAAAATTTAAGTTCCAGCTCTTTTATTTTTTATTTAATGTAATCTAAATTCAAATTAATAATTTTAAATAAATTTTTTAATCTCATTTTTATTTTCAAAAAAATTATTATTGAAATTTAAAATAAAAAAAAAATCAAAACCGAACTGAAACCGTCTGGTTCGGATCCCGTTCTCGGTTTCGATTCCGAACCATTGGCCGGATCTAGATGGGGCCTTTATAAATGTGTGTATTTTTAAATAAGGCATAAAATTATATTCGAATGATAGTATTTGGCTCAATGGTTGTTAAAAATTCACGATTAGCCTAAGGTTCTGACCCTATGCGGAATTTAATGCAATAAACAAGACATGCCTGATTATTGCTACTATAGATAAATTAATAGGCAACGACAATATTCAACAATTAATTATGCTGAAAATATAAAAACAATAATAATAAATTAAATTAGAAAATTAAATCAAGCACACAAAATCAACATAATAATTTTGGTGACGAAGTGGAAAACTCTTACGAGTAAAAAATAACTCCGGGTATAGGCTACCACCCGAATCTACTAGATAGAGAAAAACTTACAGCGATGGTCAAAACCTATGGTGGCAACTCCGCCGACTCAAATACCTCAATACTGCAAGAACTCAAGACAACTCCTCAAGCCCGCGACCAACGGTTTTCTTCAGAACCTCTGAAGTCTCTGAGTAGATTGTATCACCAATGACGCTACCAAACTTCCTCCTAAAGAACTCTAAATGATTAGGAATTTTGGGTTAAGTTGTGTTGAAGGTTTATCAAAGAAACATTCACACCATCAATGAAGAAGACAAGGAGATAAGAAGTCTTCAATGGTGGAATCAAAGAGAGTTGAAAGCTTTGAGAGATTTTGGCTCAAGGGAAATATGCTTCAACTGTTGGGGAGGGTGGCTCAATGTTTGTTTATATAGGTAGGGCAAAGTAAAAGGGTTTCCTAGTGTTATTTTGGCTTTAAAACGTGTATAGGATAAACTACTGACACATGGACGTTCAAACTCACTTCAAACGCAACTCAAACACAAAGTTTCTGCCTCGAAAATGTTCGAACGCAATTACGAATGCCACACGAACGCGGTCGCGGACTGGTTTTCAGGTGCAATTGAAAATGGTTGTAACTTTCTCGTCTCTTCGCCAAATCATGAGTTCTTTATATGTACGCGATCGTCTTCGAGTATACTTTCCAATGCAACTAACCCCATATCAATTGGAGTTCTAAATGTTCTGTAATATACCAAAGAGTAAATGTCATTCTGAAATCTCTATCTCATGTTGTCCAAATACTTGTCCAATTGCTCCGAGATCTTCAAGACTCATTACAACTCAATTGAACTTATTTTGTTACGGACATTGCCAATAAAAATGGAACTAAGAATCTCCCATTTTGGCATTCCGTGACAAAATGCTACCTAATACAAAGACTACGGTGACCCAAAAAGAAAATAGTCAACTGTCAACCATCAAAACAATGACTTATTACATAAAGACTCGATCTAACACCTAACCAAGTAGTCTTCAAAATAATGCTACCACATCAACATATCTGCTTACTTGAAACATCCACAATCAACAATATACCGTGAAAAGTATTGAGATTATCAAGTATAAAATAAAACAAGTATGAAACTTATGCATGTATATGTAGATATCCCTCTCCCCCTTAATCTAAACTCCCCGTAAAATGGAGATATCAAAGGATATCCTATATTACTACTCCCCCTTAATCTACTCTCCCCCCTTTTATCACGAAATGACAAATGATGAAGGTACCAGGAAAAACAAACAGTATATAATGCATGTAAGAGTATAAACAAACAGGACTTACTCCCCCTCACTAACAGACTAACTCAATTAGTAAATAAATAATCAAATGGGAAATAAACACTCAATGATATGCAATGATATGAAGCATATACAAGCACACAATGAGATAAACAAAAAATCCTGTCAAAACTGACTGAAATAATATTTCAAGCAGATACAATGATACCAATCGGTATTCAATTGTTTATGACATGAAAACAATATGCATCATTTTAAAAGTGGCTAAATACAACACTTATGCATATGACATAAACACCAAAGCATAACAAGCAGTTGCGTGAAAAATAAAGTGCACAACGAATCAAGGCTTAAGACCTTATTTTATGAGCTGGACACAGCCAAAGAAATCTATCTCTAAACAAACCAAGTCCACAAAATAGGTGTTCAAACCCAACACCACTCGGACCTGAGAATAAGCAACATTGGTTACATGCTATATTGTTTACCCCATAAATATCATGAGCTCATATTTAACAACTCTTTCGAGTGAATGGTTTTTGTCCTTATCTTTTGAATTTGGCCACATTGGCTCTTTTGCACTTGAGTCTCATTTTAAAAAAAATATATATATTTGTTTTTTACTTTTGCTAAAAGGGATAGCATAAGGTCAACTAGTCAAAGGTCACACTATTGAGCAAACAAAGAATGGAAGAGATTAGATTTTCATTCCAAAAACTCATACATGCGACCGAGCCTTGATAAAATAAAATCATGTATGTGAATTGCAAGCGTAAGATATACCAATAGTTTTTATCACGTACACATATGCATATAAAGCATCAATAAAAATAACAGCATATCATACATGCATAATCATATATCTTACATACCAGGATCACATGCACATGTTATTCATGCTTTAACAAGCCATAAAAAAATATATATTTTTGGTCTTTTTCAATTTCTATTTTTTTGAATTTTTCAGTTTTAAAACACTAAAAGTAAAGACACAATATGGCTTGACAATATCCAATGGTACGTGAAGTTGTATCCCGTGTGCAGATCATACCACCTTCCATTCGGAATCGGCTATGAAATTTATGTACAGGTTTCCATCCTATATACCAATGAATATATAACAAAAATAAAACACACACACCCATATGCAGTGAAAATAAAATAAACGTGTAAAAACATAAAACACACACACATACACATGCAATGAGAAAATAAAAGCAACTTCTAGGAAGAGTTACATTGGAGTGCACTCTCATCATGCCTATCAAGATCAAGGCATTCAGAAGTATATGGGAAGTCATCTTGCTTCCTCACTTAAATCTTTTTAGGAACCTCTTCCACATGAGAATTCTCAGTCAATAAAATAAATTTCTCACTAAGAAATTTTGTCTGTTTTGTTAGTGCAGACACTTGAGAAACTAGATTTGAAGAATCAAATATAGGAGACACACTCTTAGGCCTCTTCTTTTGTTTGTGCAACATGAACCACTTAGGCCTAATATGTCCTGTCTTGCCACAGTGATGGTACACAGGCACAAACCTCAGATGAGAGCGAGGTTTACCCACAACACCTCTAGATCAAGGTTAGGTCACATGATGAGGAACATACAGAAGAATCACATGACTGCACTCAACAAGATTCTTACCTAAGTCATGTTTAAGAGGTCTAGGCACTGCTCTAGATGTAGACGCCTTATCACAGTTAGGCTCAAAACTAGTACCTAATATACGGTCCACCTTTTTATTCCCACTATAAAATATGGATAATTGGGTTCTAGTATCTTCAAGTTCAGTTTCTAATATTTGGACCCTATCAATTTGACCTCTATTCCTCTCCTCCAAGTCATCTACCATCAAGAGGCTTTGCTCAAATTTGGCTTAGAATACTTCCTTCAACCTCTTATTGACCTCTATATTGGTCTTCTTAATAGCTAAACTCTCATTAAACGGTTCAATATAAGTTTCCTGAAGACTTTCCTCATCTACAGACTCATCAATAGAGACTTCTAAATCAGCATCATTAACAACAATCTCTCTCTCATCAGTCACACTAACAGCAAATGCCAAATAATTGCCCTTATTCTTAGAAGAATCATTACATTCAGAATCACTAAGAGAGGCTGCCATGGCTTTCTTGCCTTTAGACCTAAGGTATGTAGGACACTCAGATATAACGTGTCCATATCCTTCACATTCATGGCACTGGACACCACGGGGTCTATTACCCCTCTCCGCTCTCATGCGAACCTTCCAATGTAAATATTCTCTGCCATCAAAAAAATGGCAGATAATTTAAGGATTGACTACGTTATTTAGCAAACGGGTCAAGGATCAAGTTCAGGCCCTGATACTGTATGGGTCAAATTTGATCCAAGGGTAATTTCGCCCTTTCACTTAAGGCCCATTGCCAAATGCGCCCCTGAGGTCCCATAACCGAAGCCCAATGAATGGCGACATCGGTGGCCAAAAGGAACGGTCAGATCACTTAATGACCAGCCTCATAAACGAGGGCCAACCGTTCCAGCCTACCAACAGACGATTGCTCTAAATACCCCTCATGAAAGCACAATCGTAACCGCCTCCCAACGGATAGGAAATCGAGGAGCAATAAATGCCCATGATCCCTTGAAAACAAGTATATAAACAAAGAAGAGAGGAAAGGAAAAGCTCTCTGATTCTTCCATCTTAGTTCAAGACTACTCTATCTACAAAAGCTCTCTAAAAAATCCTCATCCACCGCCGTCACGGCAGCTATCGGAGTTCAAGGTACCATCTAACCTTGACCTCCTCTCTATTTCACCCATCGTTTGTTTACTGACTTGGGCGTTGGAGTGCCATCGGCATCCACCGCACCGGTGGGTAGTATCTCCACGCTCACCCTACTTTCCTTTGTTTTACAGGATCGCCAGTGCCCCATTTACGAAATCTCAATTGTAGGCCTCGGTGAAAATCAGCGTCTACAGTTTGGCGCCCACCGTAGGGCCCTAGCGATTCACAGCAAACCGGAGTTCCAGTCATAAAAATGAGTTTCCAAAGCATAAATATGGCACCAAGCGGCGAGCCGATAGACTCAATAGCCAACCAGTTGGCCCTTCTTCAAGAACGCTTACGCATACTTGAAGAAGAGAATTTAACCGTAAAGACCACTAATGACGACCTTCAAGGTAGCTAGAGCGACTCACCACCCTTCGCGACCAATTGGGATCGGTGAATCCCTCAGAAACTCCGGGTCGTCGATAGAACCCAGCGGGAGGTCCAGAGCTGGGACGAGAGGGAGGTTCCCAACAAGAATACCAACCTACAGGCCGCAGAAGCATTCATCAGAGTCTTCCAGCCGACGTAGTGACGATTACGACCATGTGTCAAGAGATGGAAGAATTCAAGGAGGCCATCCTGGCGAGTATACCAGGGGTCAGGTTACCAATGAGAAAGAGCAGGTCAGGAGCTTTGGCCGATACTCCATTCGACGAAAGGATCAATTCCGTTGAACTTCCCAGGAAGTTTGGCCCCCCGGAATAAGTACAAGATGATGTCCATAAGCCTCACTCCCCATCAGAGAGAAGCGGGTTTATGTCGAGGTTTTGGGGAAACTTTAGCCGGTCCAGCCCTCACCTGGTTTATAAATCTGCCCTTTGGGTCGATTGGATCCTACAAGGAATTGGCAGACAAATTTGTTGCGCACTTTGCTAGTTCATGCAAGTTCG
Organism: Zanthoxylum bungeanum; assembly: GCA_019454045.1. Lineage (NCBI taxonomy): Eukaryota > Viridiplantae > Streptophyta > Magnoliopsida > Sapindales > Rutaceae > Zanthoxylum > Zanthoxylum bungeanum. The sequence goes on from SKCR01049699.1 coordinate 137,763, forward strand.
AGAAAATGTCGGACGACCTCAACTTGATCCAACAACGGAAGGGAGAGTCCATTCGAAGCTACGTCTCGCGATTCAACAAAGAGAGAATAGTTATCCCAAACCTCCACCAGCCGACAGCAGTAGAAGCGTTCAGGAATGGCTTGCAAGCAGACAGTAGCCTTTATAAGAAATTGATGAAAAACCGATGCTACACTATAGACGAGGCTTTGACGAGAGCCAAAACGGAGATCAGATGGGAAAAGGATAGGAGAAACACGAGTAGAGAAAGATCCCCTAAAGTTCGGGAAAGGGGAGTGGGTCCTTCCAGGCTACAAAAGGAGACGTTCAAAGGAAGCATGCGATCCTCTGACAGAAGGTCTTACCGTCCGAAGGATCCCCGACCCTACGACAAGGCGCCCAACCATACCTGTTACCCTCGACAGAAGAGAAGGGTCCTCAAACGTCACCTCACGACTCCCAGACTACAACTTCACAATCTCGCCAGGGGAACTTGTTCAGTCCTTAGGAAGATGGGAAATGAAGTCAAATTACCTCTACGGTCAAGGGACAGCTCAGGGAAGAAGGATACCAGCAGGTGGTGTGAGTTCCACCGAGATTACGGCCACACGACGGCTGACTGCATCACTCTGAGGCTGGAAGTCCTAAAGCTACTAAATAAAGGACATCTGAAAGACTTGCTGACTGAAAAGGGAAAAACTACTTTGGTCCGAAGGGAAGATCGAGTGGAGGCTCCAGTGCCGCCTCCAATCAACAGCACCGTCAATGTCATTTCTGAAGGTTCAGAAGTAAGTGGAGTTTCTTATTCGGCGGCGAAACGACAGATGAGGATGGTTTCCTCCGTCCTCTCAGACCACGAGCGAGCTGTTTCGGGGAATCACACCGGCTTGGTGATTGAATTTTCAGACGACCAATTATCTAGCCATGTGAATCCTCATCACGACACCTTGGTGATATCCCTTCAAGTGGCCAACTTTATGGTCAAGAGGGTATTGGTCGACACCGGGTCATCCGCCAATATTATCTTTTGGTCGGCACTCAATGATATGGGAGGAGGATCAGATAAAATGAGCCAACGGTCTACTGCTTTGATTATTTCAGTGGGGAGCAAAAGTTCACCATGGGCAGATTTGCCTTCCAGTGTATGCAAGAGGGGTGAACACGATAGTTACGTTCTTGGTCATAGATTGCCCGTCAGCTTACAACATAATAGTGGGATGGCCGTGGATTCATGAGATGCGAGCGGTTTCTTCCACGTACCATAAAGTGCTGAAATTTCCAACTGAATGGGGAGTTTAGGAGATTAAAGAGGATCAACTTGCTTCGAGGACGTGCTACCAGACGACCCTGAAGCCCAAAACTCAGTTGGCATAACAATTACAGAAGGAGTCTCGTCGAGAGAATGTTGATGAACCTAAGGTAGAGGAACTCGACGAAATCCAAATTATCCATAATTCCCAAACCATAAGACCCGTATTGGAGCCGACCTGGAACCGTTACTGCGAGCAAAGTTGGTAGAATTCCTCCAGAAGCATCACGACTGTTTTGCTTGGTCGCATGAAGATATGACAGGTATTGACCCGGAGTTGATAATGCATGAACTGCACGTAGACGCGTCCTACCCACCCGTCAAGCAGAAGAGAAGGAAGTTCACCCCTGAGAGGAACCAGGTAATTGATAAATAAGTACAGAAGCTGTTGGATAAGAGGTGCAGTACCCGGAGTGGCTAGCAAATATCGTGTTCGTGCGAAAGAAGAATGGGAATTGATGAGTTTGTATCGACTTCACCGACTTGAATAAAGCGTGTCCGAAAGATTCATTTCCCCTGCCACACATAGATTCGCTGGTCGACGCGATAGTTGGGCACGATCTTTTGAGTTTCATGGATGCGTGCTCCGGCTACAATCAGATTTTAATGCATCTGAGTGATCAAGAGAAAATGGCTTTCATCATTAACAAGGGGATCTACTGCTACAAAAGTGATGCGGTTTGGGCTGAAGAATGTGGGTGTTACCTACCAGCGACTTGTAAACAGAATGTTCAGCCGACAGATTGGGACAACCATGGAAGTTTATATCGATGATATGCTGGTGAAATCCCTGCAAGCCGACCAGCACTTGGAACATCTTGAGGAAGCCTTTGGAGTAATGAAGAAGTATGGAATGAAGCTTAACCCAACCAAGTGTGCTTTCGGAGTAGCTTCGGGAAAATTCTTGGGGTATCTGGTCACGCGGCGATGGATTGAAGCCAATCCAGATCAGATAAAGTCAATCCTCGATATTCCGTCTCCATCGAATCAGAAAGAGGTCATGCGGCTCGCAGGGCGGGTTGGGGCTCTCAATAGGTTCATCTCTAAGTCGACCGACAAAAGTTTTCTATTCTTCGCTACGCTTGGAAAGTCAAAGAAATTCGAATGGACTCAGGACTGCGAAGAGGCCCTAACCAGACTGAAGGAGTACCTGACCACGCCACCACTCTTATCAAAGCCACTCGACGGAGAGAGGTTGTTTGTGTATCTTGGAGTTTCTCCTCAAGCAGTTAGCGCAGTACTAGTTAAGGAAGTTGATGGTTCACAGCACCCAGTCTACTATGCGAGCAGAGCCCTCCTAAACACGGAGACGCGGTACACCCAAATGGAACGACTGGTCTTAGCCTTGGTCATGGTAGTGAAGAAACTCCGCCCTTACTTCCAGGGTCACCCAATCACTGTCTACTACACTTATCCTTTACGGAGTATCCTTCATAAGCCTGAGCTGTCTGGGAGATTGACCAAATGGGCTGTTGAACTCGGGGAATATGACATCACATATCAACCATGAGTGGCTATCAAGTCCTAAGCGCTCGCAGACTTCGTGGCGGATTTCAGCCCTGGTGTACAAGTAGAGGGGGAGAGTGAATTACTTACTGCCGACTCGGATGCGGTATGGAAATTAGCGGTGGATGGGTCGTCCAGCGATCGAGGCTCTGGTCTAGGGGTAGTAATCACCACACCTGAAGGGGACTTAATTCAACAAGCTTTCAAGTGTGGCTTCCAGGCTACGAACAATGAAGCTAAGTATGAAGCACTGATAGCCGGATTAGAATTACTCAAGGAATTGGGGGCAAAGAGAGTGGAGGGGACGTCCGATTCACAACTTATTGTTAATCAACTTCAAGGAACCTACCAGGCCAGAGGGGCCCAGATGGCCGCATATTTATCCAAGGTAAAAGAGGTCCAAGCGGCTTTCGAATCCTTCGAAATCTCACAAATCCCAAGGATCCAGAATACCCATGCTGACACTTTGGCAACACTAGGGTCGACTCTACAGGAAGGGAAGATCCAAACCATCCATGTGGCGTATCTCCAATGGCCAGCCATAGTAGGACTGAAGCGAGCGCCATATCCCACCTCGCGGAAAATCAGTCGTGGATGACTCCCTTGGTTGAGTATTTGAATACAGAAACACTGCCACCAGACAAAACTGTCACCCGAAGAGTAAAGAAATAGGCTGCGAGGTTCATTCTACACGACAAAAAACTTTTGAGAAGATCTTTCGGTGGGCCGTACCTCATGTGCCTTACACCTAAAGAGGCTCAGTACGTTTTGGCCGAACTACATGAGGGGCAGTGTGGGAATCACTCGGGCGGAAGAAGTCTTGCATGTCGAGCCCACACAGCTGGGTATTATTGGCCGAGTATGCGATCTGACGCGGCATACTATGCTAAAAATTGTGAAAAGTGCCAAAGGTTCGCACCAACCTCCAGATTGCCTCCCGAAAGACTCAATCCTACCCTGGCTCCCTGGCCATTCATGAAATGGGGAATGGATATTGTAGGGAAACTACCAGTCGCCCATAGGCAAAGAGTCTACATGCTCGTCGTAACTGATTACTACTCCAAATGGATAGAAGCAGAGGCCTTTGCCAGAGTAAGAGACCGAGAGGTACAAGGATTCATCTGGAAGAACATTATTTGTCGTTTCGGCATTCCGAGGGAGATTGTCACAGATAATGGGTCTCAATTCATCAGTCATCGTTTCCAGGATTTTTACAAGATATGAGGGATCAGACTCAGCTTCTCCACTCCACGCTATCCACAAGCAAACGGACAAGCTGAATCTTCTAATAAAACACTGTTGAACACACTGAAGAAAAGGTTGGAGTAGGTGAAAGAAGCATGGGCAGATGAACTCCCGGGTGTGTTGTGGGCGTATCGGACGACAGTCAGATCATCAACTGGAGAAACACCCTTCTCCATGACCTTCGGCACAGAAGCCGTCATTCCAACTGACGTAGGGGTACCGTCACCTCGATATCAGTGGTCAATGAAGGAACAAACCAACAGCTTATGATCGAAGCGCTCGACACCATTGAAGAATTAAGGGAGAATGCATCGGTAAGACTTGCAGCCAGTCGACAGAAGATGTGCAAATACTTCAACAAGAACGTGAGATACAGAACCTTCAAGGAAGGCGATTGGGTCATTCGACGAGTCTTCCAGAATACGAAGGAAGCTAATGACGGAAAGCTGGGTCCCATTTGGGAAGGCCCATACGTTATCAAAAAAGTGGTGGGTCACGGAGCCTACAGATTGGAAAAAGAGGATGGAAGCCGAGTCCTGAACAGCTGGAATGCCTTCCATCTCAAGAAGTTTCACCGATGATCTCGAGACGTTACTATCTCCTTATAGGAATAAAGCGATTCAACTCGCTGTTGTTTGATGTTAGCTTAATACTCGTTTCAATTTGTTACTTAAGCAATTTTGAAATGAATAACATGCTCTCTTTTCCTTAACTCTGATAGAAGCAGAAAATCAATGCGACTCGAGGTGACAACCATATAAAAAAAACTAATGGCCAAACAACAACTAAAAGTTTCATTCATAAATCAAAATATTAGTTTTTATACAAAGTTTGGAGTACGACAACATTCCAAGCAGAAATGCGTTACAGAAGAGGATCTACTTCAAATCAATCTTCTGGCCTTTCGATAGGCCTGGCTGCATCGTCTGGATTTACAGGGTGTCCAATCTCCGTCGCAGGCTCCACCGGTGGGGTTTCGGTCACCTCCTCCACGATATCAACCATCTCGGCCTCCCCACCAATCGGTCTTTCAGTCACCTCCATGGAACTTACTTCCTGGCTCCCATCAACTTCGGTTTCCTCTACGATAATGAGAGACCGGCCTCCAACCTTTCCCCCAGCGTGATCTATTTCTTGGGGTTCCACGAACTGTGCTCCCCCGACAAGTACTCCTTCATCAGCTGGCTCCTGTATTTTATTATGGCTTCCATCGCCACTCCCTCCAGTCGATCCAGCAGTTCAATCTTTTGATTTTCCAACTCCAAAAATGCTTTCTTTCGCCACTCCCAACTCGGAGGTTGTCACTTCCAACTTAGCTTTCAAGGCCGCGACTTCACTCTCGGCTTCAAGCATCCTTCTCCTGGATTCCTCGGAAGCAGTCTTGGCTTCAGCCAAATCTTTTCTGAGGGCCGCGTTCGACTTCTCTAGATTCCTGGCTTTCCTCCGACTCGCTTCGACGTATCTCTATTGAAATATAGCGTATTCCAGAGTCTGGCATATTCCAATAAATTGAGTTAGCAAACTGTCCCATTATAAAGTATTTGAATACAAAAAAAATCCATACCTTATAATTTCTTGCTACACCCCTCTTCGCAGACTCCAACGGCCCCAAGGTAAGCATCCGGCTTTCGTCTTCTTCCAAAAGCAGCCCTTCGGTGAACTGTGATAGACTGGAGGGATCAGACATAACGGTCGTGTTTCTTGGGATTCTGATTACGACGTTCTCCAAGTCCTCATCGACGTCAGGCAGTTGCTTCCTCTTCTTCGAAGATAGGCCAGGCCCAGTCGATGCCTTGAAAGCTGTTTCGGTAGCCACGATGGTCTGAGTCTCTTTTCCTGAAGGTTGAGACTCGGGGACAGGGCCAGCCTCCATCTCTCTTGATTTCTTCTTCTTCTTCCGCTCCAACATCTCCTCAACCAATGGGAGTTTGAATTGGCTCATCCTTTCAACTGCGCATAAAATTTCTTCCGGGGTTAGAATCCGTAAGAACAATCTCCCTCCGTGAACGACCCGATTCTCCCAGATAATGAGTATGACGGTCAGAATACTTTTGGTCAGGGGTAAGGGGATACATTCGAGTCCAAAATAGACTTCCTTCCACAGTGGCGTCAATCTCAACCTCTTCTCAGTCAACACCACCCTCAAATTCCTCTCTGCCGAAGTAAGACTTAGGATATAATTAGTGTTCGCTACGACCCCTGGTGTCACATCGAGGCTACGATTGTAATTGGCACCTGCGAAACAACACGATAGCATTAGTGAAGCCTTAAGTCAGAATTCAAGGAAACAATATGATCTACACTCACTTGTAATATCCCAGTGTTCAGGAATCCTACCAGCCCCAGTCGACCCAAACACTCCCTCTCCTCTAACAAAAAAAGTATGTTTTCTGCCACCCCCCTCTATCATTAGTAGTCAGTCTAGAAATCAAGTGTTCTCTTTTCTATCGAAGGAACAAGTGGTATCTACCCTTCTCGACCACATGCTCCTTCATATAATAAGTGTAGATCAAATCCCTCACTCCAAACCTAATCCCTAACTCGTAAGCTAAGACTTCAACCGACATGCAGACCCTCCATGTGTTTGGCATAAGTTTTGAAGGGGCTATTCTATAATGATCTAGCACTTCCCACACAAGCCTATGAATCGGGAATCTAAACCCATCAGAGAAAGGACACTCATAGAATCCGATCCAACCGGAATTCTGAAGTCGATTCGTTCATGCGACAAAGGGAACCTAACCCGAACCGACTCAGGAAACATGTACTTTATTTTGATTTCCCTCATAAATTGCTCGGTCAGGGGATTTTTTGTCAGAAGATTTGTTGGTTCGCTTGTACTAGGTGCACCCGACTCTGAGGGAATAATACGTAGAGGCGGCACATCTTTGGGAATACCATGTGGAATGTCAACTGACGCGACAGTCTGTTCTCTCCCCACTCTCTTGAAGTTCCTTCTCCAGATCTATCGGAAGGGGGAACCATTTGCAAAGGCGAGCCTTCATATATTTCCATGGATGAATTCTCTGTACTTGAGAAAGTTTCAGACGATATATTTCGTGTTTCGGTCTACAAACAACGAATCAACCTAAAACCAGCATGGCAGAAGATCAAACCTAGGCTACGCACAAACACAAATCTAAATTCATGCTAAGGCTAATGCAGATTGAAATCTTAGATCCAACGAAGAACAGCTTGAATATCCCTCAAGAACAGTTTGAAGATTCAAAGAACTAGAAGAAGAGAGAGAAGAATACCTTAAATCACGAGGAGAGCCTTACAAACTTGCGACCCGTGAGAGAAATGATTTGAATGAAGCTAATGTGGCTGCTCACGCCATTTTATACTCTAGCACACAGTAACCCCTCGATTTCCCGCCAAAAGATCCTCGAAGATATCGCCGCATTAATGGCGGGTGGAGAAATCGTGGAGAATAGAGAATTAACCTCAATAAAAGCCTAGTTGATTGGGCTTAGTGGGCCCATTTAAAACACTTTACAGTTAAGAACCAGACTGGAGATAAATGAGTTGTCCATTTAATTCCAACCGAGTACGTATCATTGACCTTCCTCTGGTACAGTCGATATGTAGTCTCGAATCGGTTCCCATCCTACACCAAGCAAATGGATGACTTACAGGCCCCATCAAGGCTGGATAATGAGATCGCATCCCAATCAACTCGAAAAGAAGCCGAATCTACTTCATTGACCTTCCACTGGTCCGGACGACACATAGCCTCGTTTTAGTCCCTCTTTGATACCAAACGGGGTGAAAAAACTCCCTGGTCTCATCAAGACCAGTCGACTGGGGATACCCCCACGGACTCATATCGAGTCAAGTCAACGACATGGACTATGCATGACGTATGACTTAAAACTCCCTGGTCTCATCTGTTGAGTTCCTAATTAGGTCCCAAGAATCATCATAAACAAGCATAAAATCGCATGAACACATCAAGGAATAATGGCGGAATCAAATACTCACAATGATTGGTTTGAGATGCAAAGAACACAAGACTTTTTCTTGCTTCATCATGCTCGGTTTTCACTTTCTTGTGTGTAGTTGGGCGCATAATGGGCTGTGAAAATCCTCCATTTTCGGCCATGGTCATCCTCCATTAAAGCTCCAAGCTTTGAGATTCCAAGCTCACAATCACTTCCCTATCACCTTAATACAACTCATGTGTGTGCTAGCACTCTTTCTTCTTCTTTGTTTCTCTATTTTGTGTGTGAAAATCAGAAAAATTTGAAGAAGAATCGGTCCTAGACCGTGAGGGAGAAGAGAGAAATTTTGAGAGGGAAAAAGAAACCCTTCTCCAAAAACGTAAACCTTACTTAAGAGAGAGAGAAAATGTAAAAGCTTATTATATATTTTCCAAAAATTAATAAAAGCATTTACACCTTTTATTTACATAAAGTAAAGACAAAAGGTCAAAAGCAAAAAGCAATAATGTTTTTCCATCACTTCACCTTTACTTTAAGTCACACCACATCACTTTAACTTTAAGTCACATCACCTTTAATAAAGTGACATGTTGTCAAGTCACATCACTCAAAGTGACAATTGATTTGACGCATGATGTGACTAATGATTTGACGCTTGATGTGACTTGCGTGCCGCGCTCGAATTCGAAATGGGAACGCGCTCGCAATCACACTCGGGCTCGGGTTCGCTAATTCCAAATTAAAGAATTTTCGTCGCGTCGTAATTAAATGATTACGCCTAGCGAAATCACTATTCACGTCGCTAACAAATTAATTCTAAATTAATTTGTTCGCCCGAATTAAAATCCAATTTTAATTCCGCGTCGAAATCCAATTTCGTATAATATATCGGATATATTATTTTATCGATTAATTCTAAATTAATCGTTCTCTCTCTTAATTAATATTTTATCCGAGATAAAATATCTCCGTAATTAATCCCAGATTAATTTTCTCTCTCTTCTAATTAATCCCAGATTAATTAAAGTGCGAGTCATACATCATCGATGAATCTTCAGGAACCGACCCATGAGATCTCCGGATATGTTGGCAGTAAATACGGTCGTCAGACTATCCGAACACGTAAGTACCTCGTACTACGTTTATACCGATTTACAAGACAAGGTTGGCTTCTAGCAAAGCGCCATGCCTACCCAATTCTCCAGAAATATTCTTATAGGAATATATAGATCTATATCAAGCGTAGTATACTAAGTATTGTGCGTATCGGCCCAGTATCGGATAATCACGTGCTAGGGCTGGGGCTGGATAAGTGTCTGCCCCGTCCGAAACACATATCGGATGTCTGGTAACATAGTCTCTATAACACTCAAGAGCACTAGTACCGTATCCTGCGTGACATCATCTCCAATATGACTGGAGTGATACTTCCGTCTCGACATCACACCCAATACTCTACGACTCTCTGATAAACCCAGAAGTGGTGAACACAGAACCGGTCAAAGCCCCCAACCACCAAAACCAAAGTTTATCGATTATCGTAAGTATTAGCGATGCAAGTCTCAGGTTAAGACTATACACACCTACCTTGATTTCGGCCTCCCATAGACACATAGTCATAATACCAATGGGATTCCGAGGGGTCTATCCAGAGCGAAGCTGTTTCCCGTACCATCGGTGAAACACGACCTCCTATCGCACTTGCATAAGTATCCAATACTTATATATATGAGAACTATGCCGTTGTGCCCTCACAACGCGCACAAGTGCAATACTAGCCTATTCCGCATTATCGATATCCAGTCTCGATAATACTACGGCTAGGGATATTTAATGATTAATCCTTCGTGGACTGATACTGTCTCATATCATCTCAATCGAGAAACTAATCATAGAGACCTCTCTTCATTTATATATCTATGGTGATCTAATCAAAAATGACGAGAGTGCAATTTCCTTGTTACATAGTTAATTTGCTACAACAACACAATGTTCTGTGCAAATAGTGACGCTATGGGTCATATTATCCAACATCATCAAGACCAGTCGACTGGGGATACCCCTCACGGACTCGCATCGAGTCAGGTCAACGATATGGACTACGCATGTCGTATGACTTAGAACTCCCTGGTCTCATCATGACCAGTCGACTGGGGATACCCCCCACGGACTCGCATCGAGTCAGGTCAATGACATGGACTACGCATGTCGTATGACTTAGAACTCCCTGGTCTCATCAAGACCAGTTGACTGGGGATACCCCCCACGGACTCGCATCGAGTCAAGTCAACGACATGGACTACGCATGTCGTATGACTTAGAACTCCCTGGTCTCATCAAGACCAGTCGACTAGGGATACCCCCCACAGACTCATATCGAGTCAAGTCAACAACATGGATTACGCATGTCGTATACCTTAAAACTCCCTGGTCTTATCAAGTTCAATCAACTGGGAACATTCCCCACGAGCTCACATCGATTCAAATCGATGACATGGGTTATGCATATCGTGTGACTTATAACATCTAGGTTTCGTCAAGATCAGTTGATCGGACACATCCCTCATGGACTCATATCAGGTCAAGTTACGAATACGGGACACACGTGTCACATGGCCTATAATCAGACCTCCATCTGGCTCGGATGACTGGGTATTTCCCAGACGATGCTTTCATCGAGTACTCTTCAAGCCAAGGACCCATTGACTTAGAAAGTAGGGGACAAACTGTATGGGCCAAATTTGGTCCAAGGGTAATTTCACCATTTAACTTAAGACCCATTGCCAAATGCGCCCCTGAGGTCCCATAACCGAACCCAGAGTCACTATGCAGGCCCAAGCGCAATGAATGGCAACATCGGTGGCCAAAAGGAATGGTCAGATCACTTAATGACCAGCCTCATAAACGAAGGCCAGCCGTTCCAGCATACCAACAGACGATTGCTCTAAATACCCCTCATGAAAGCACAATCGTAACTGCCTCCCAACGGATAGGAAATCGAGGAGCAATAAATGCCCAGGATCCCTTGAAAATAAGTATATAAACAAAGAAGAGAGGAAAGGAAAAGCTCTCTGATTCTTCCCCCTTAGTTCAAGACTACTCTCTCTACAAGCGCTCTCTCAAAACTCCTCCTCCACCGCCCTCACGGCAGCTATCAGAGTTCAAGGTACCATCTAACCTTGACCTCCTCTCTATTTCACCCATCGATTGTTTACTGACTTGGGCGTCGGAGTGCCATCGGCATCCACCACACCGGTGGGTAGTATCTCCACGCTCACCATACTTTCCTTTGTTTTGCAGGATCGTCAGTGCCCCCTTTACGAATCTCAATTGTAGGTCTCGGTGAAAATCAGCGTCTAAAGATACCAATTGAAAATTCAGATTAGCCTAAGGTTATGACCCTATACGGAATTTAATGTAATAAACAAGACATGTCCTGATTACTGCTACTATAGATAAATTAACAGACAACCACAATATCCTACAATTAATTATGCTACAAATATAAAATTATAATAATAAACTAAAGCAGCAAATTAAATCAATCACACAAATCAACATAATAATTTTGGTGACGAGGTGGAAAACTCTTACGAGTAAAAAACCACTCCGGGTATAGGCTACCACCCGAATCCACTATGTAGAGAAAAACTTACAGCGATGGTCAAGACCTATGGTGGCAACTCCACCCACTCAAGTACCTCAATACTGCAAGAACTCAAGGCAACTCCTCAAGCCAATGACCCACGATTTTCTTCAAAACCTCTGAAGTTTCTGGGTAGATTGTATCACCAATGACACCGGAACTCCGATTACCAAACTTCCTCCTAAAGAACTCTAAATGATTATGAATTTTGGTTAAGTTGTGTTGAAGGTTTATCAAAGAAACACTCACACCATCAATAAAAAAGACAAGGAGATAAGAAGTCTTTAATGGTGGAATCAAAGAGAGTTGAAAGCTTTGAGAGATTTTGGCTCAAGTGAAATATGCTTCAACTGATGGGGAGGGTGGCTCAATATTTTTTTATATAGGTAGGGCAAAGTAAAAGGGTTTCCTAGTGTTATTTTGACTTTAAAACGTGTATAGGATAAACTACTGACGCATGGACGTTCAAACTCACTTCAAACGCAACTCAAACGCAAAGTTTCTGCCTCGAAAATGTTTGAACGCAATTACGAATACCACACGAACGCGGTCGCGTACTGGTTTTCAGGTGTAACTTAAAACGCTTGTAGCTTTCTCGTCTCTTCGCCAAATCATGAGTTCTTTATATGTACGCAATCGTCTTCGAGTCTACTTTCCAATGCAACTAATCTTATGTCAATTGGAGTTCTAAATCTTTTGAAACATGTAAAAGAGTAAATATCATTCCGAAATCTCAATCTCATGTTGTCCAAATACCTGTCAAATTACTCTGAAATCTTCAAGACTCATTACAACTCAATTGAACTTATTTTGTTACGGATATTGCTAATAAAAATGGAACTAACAGTTGCTAGCACATCTCTGTTTTGTAACTATTTCATCCATATATTTTGCCTCAATTCTGCATCACATTTCTTTAAGTTGAAAAATACCTCAAAATATCATTTTCAAGTTTTTATTTAATTTGATAATTTTACTCTTGAAAATTTTAAATAATTAAAATAAATGATAAAAACTTTATTTTTTTAAAAATGGAAATTATTTAAATTGATGAGGATTTAAAATTACCAAATTAAGTAAAAAAATTAATAAAAAATGAAAAATATTTAAATTAAGAAGGATTAACTATAAATATATTTATTTAATTATTATTATTTAAATGAATATTGTAATTATTAATCATCAAAAATGTATTTCATATGAGAGAAAATATTAAAATATTAAGTTAGAGTATTGCCATCATTTTTTTAAATTTTCTAATTTAATTAAGGAAATAGTTCACATCTTTTCATTTATTTGAATTTAATAGTCATTATATAGAAACATATAAAAATAATTTAAAGAAATAAAAAGCTAACAATTACATATACAATAAAAGGTTAAAATTTTCAAAATGAGCGTAATTGTTAATATATTTTCAAATCTTATAAATAAAAATTGATTTTTATGTTAAAAAATTATATAATTCATGTTTTTTGTTAAAATATTTTGTAATGTTAATTATCTAAATTAAATAGGGTAAAAATATTAAATTCTGTTAATAATTAAGTTAGATGGATGTGTTGAGATATTTTACAAACCATAGGGATGTAAAAGATTTGGGATAATAATTTTTTTAGTCCTAAAAATTATTTTATTTTTACACTTAAGTCCTTAAAGAAATTTTTTGTATTATTAAGTCCTATAAATGAATAAGTTTTTCTTTTAAGTCTTAATTTGTTAGATATAATAGACCTGGTGACATGATATGACAGAACGACAAGTCAACACAAACATTAAATCAGTCAACTACCAGGTCGGAATGAGATTATAACTTATGAAGTCATAAAAGTAGTGTTATCTTTATACGTCAGTCCTAAACGAAAATTTTATTTATAATTAAATCTTATAAGTGAATATTTTTTTTCCTTTAAGTCATAATCCGTTAATTATAACAGACCTAAGGACGTGGCATAATGAAACGATACGTCAACACAAATATTAAATCAGTCACCACATACTTTGACATACTTGTATGTTTGCCAACAAAATGGCTCATCTAGATCAACCGAAGGAAGACCCTTGCTCATTTTCTCCATAAAAAATTCATCTATGTTTGTATTATCCGTTTCAATATCACTATCTTCATCTGTTGTATTCCCAAATCCTGACCTAGAAGATGACGATCATCGGATTTGCCATGGCGCTCAAGGGAAAACCCCTTGGACTACATAATGTAGATCATTTTTTCGATCTCTGGTTTATTTCGAAATCGGTAAAAAATATTATTCTTACTCCAAGAAAAGATGATTAATTAATCAACAAATTGTTAGCTTATGAACCAAGAATCGGCTAGTTCATTCCAAGTTGGAATGGCCAGATAACGATCGTGGCAAAAAGCGTAGAGTGGATTTTAATCTTAATCTGTTACTTTTTTGTTAAATAGAATTGTTGTTAATTCAATTGTCTTTTCCACACTAATCAGGTGATGTCTTCTAAAATTTAATTCTTCTTATTTAGATATTAGAGACAATGTCTCAAATTGGTTGGGGGAATAGTTAAATAAATAGTTTTCGTTTGTGTTTTTTCCTTTAAAAAAAGTTTTTATTTTTGTAAAAAAAAAATTATGTTGTTTTTGTTTTGTATGTAAAAAAAAAATTTATTTTTGTATAAATTTTCTTTTGTGTTTTTATTCAAAAAAAAAATACACACAAATCAACAATAAATTTTTGACTAACCAAGTGAAATTTTTGTTCAGATATGGCATTGTAAGAAGTTTTCTCTCCTGAATCACATCTTAAAGTATTTCGTAACAAGTTATTTTTTTCTTTTTGAATTATTCAAATTTATGAATTCTCTATAATGTTGACTAAGTTTGATTTCCATATGCTCATTTGAAAGATGTTATCAACATACACGGTAACATATGATCGTGGATTGTAAGTGAAAATTTTGTAATATTCAGTTCTCTAGTTTGTTGTAGGTAGCATTTAAAGGCATTTGAATTTTTGTTCTTTAATTAAAAAATTAACCAAGCTTTTACTTAGTAATCAGACATCTTACCTCAAAAGCAGTTATTATTTACGTAAAATAGTAAGACTTGAGTTAGTTTGGAAAAAATGATGATAATAATAATAATCAAGTTTTTTACTTAGTAACTGAACATCTTGCTTCAGCAAGCAGTGATTGTTCATGTAAAACGGTACAATTGAGTTGGTTTTTAAAAAAATGAATTAGTTCGATTTTATAGCCTCTCTAATTAGAGCAATTAAGTTTGTATAAGTAACATTTAGTGCCCTAAGGCTAACTGGTATGGGAGTCCTGACTCAAAGCTCATTACATGGGTTAGTGAGAAAGCTTAAGGAAATCAGATATTTTTTTCTTTAATATCTGAGATCCGAACAAAAGTATGTATAGGTGTCTTAATACCTAGTGCCCTAAAATCAATTGATTCGGGAGTCACTGGCCCAAAGCTCACTACAATGATTGAAGATATATTATTCAAATTTTTATTATTATTATTATTATTATTTTTACATATAAATAAATTATCATTGCGAAAAAGATGTAAGTTTTGATATAACTTTAGAATAAAAATATTACTTTTTTTCAATAATACATATGTATATTGTGGGCACAATAAATTGATTGATATTTTATCTCATGTGTGTATGGAATAAAGGTAAATAGTACAGAGGATTTGCTTATTTGATAATTTAGAAAAAAAAAGAAAACAATTACTAACTTGGATAAGAATTTTTCTTTTTAAATTTTCGCTTAATTTATTATGGACTAGTAATAAGCTGATTAGGGGTGTGATAAACATTAAAACGTGTATATTTAATAAAAGATAAATTAAGCATTTTACATTTGTAATTTTATTAATCCTCTTAATTTACACATTTGTAAAATAATAATTAAATTTATGTTTTATTTATTTTATTATAATTTTTATTTCTTGTGTAGGTAAAATACTGCTTCGGATGCTCAACATGAAAATAAATACGAAATCTAAATTCCAAGACTTAGAAACCCAAAAGAGCATGACAACTAGATTCAAATTGGACTTGGAAAACATTCACAATATTTAGATTGGTGACAAAATGAGCTTATGATGTATTTAATACACATATATTTTATAAAAAAAAGAAAAGATAGAAAAAAGCAAAAGACAAAAAAATTAAAAATTATATATATATTCCACCGAAAGTGGATTGTCAATTTCTTTCCATCACTTTGTAAATTTACAAAACTTTACAAATTATAAAGTTTTATAATTTGCAAAGTGAGGTTCCGAGTACCTCTATAGTAGAGGAGCTCAGCACCTTATTCAGCAACATGTTCGATACTTTTGTTTTAAGGATTCGTAGAGTTTCTACTTCTGCGTGTTTTACTTTTCAATTTTTCTTGTAATTTTTTTTATTATTAATAACATTACGCTTGTTTTTATTCAAATCATGAGAAGATAACTGCATTCTGTTGGAGTGAAGGGTGAAACTCTTAATATGAGAATATATATTAATCTTACTTATGTTATAATATATAAATTATAATCTGAAGATTAATATTTAATCTTCTCTTGTATTTGTGAGTGTCTTGATCCACGGTAGATAATCTCATCTTGGTTGGCATAGTTAATAATTTATCCCATATTATATGAACGAATAATTTAAATATAAACTAATTATCAACAAAACTGTATCACCATCTTTATGGATGATTTTATATCTTCTGGCATAATTGAGTACCTATTTGGACTATTTTATAGACAAATTGAATCACCATATTTATGAATGGTTTTATATGTTTTGGCATAATTAAATCTTGAAACAAATTAAATGGGTAATAATGATAATTTATATATTATAAAAAGTAAGATTTATATATTTGAAATATCAAGAGTGGATCCCCTAACTCCAGTATTTTAATTTATTGTTGCATTCCAATTTGAAAATTATTTATCACTTCAATTAATTCAGCCTTTTTATTTTATTACTCAAATTGTTATTTTATTTTACCAAATCTATTCTCTGTGAATCACCCCGGACTTACCGGGTTATTTATTACTTCGACACTCTTATACTTGGGAGTAAAAAATCAATTGATGAGTGTGTCAAGATTCATCTTATAATGATGAGGATGATTCTCTCATAGATGCTGACATAGTCATGTTTATGAGCAGGTTCAAGAATTTCTTAAGTTGAAGAAAAGTAAGATCTGGGTGCCTTATATACCTAAATTCTGAGGGCCAGAAAATTAAGACAGTCTCCCATAATGATTTAGAAGGTGACTCTACCCCTTATGAGTTTTCTAAGGAGAAGTACAATTACATTGTATTTTTTTCTAGCGTGGTTGGATGGAGAGAAAGGCTAATGTTAGCAACATAGATGCTTGTTCTAAATTCTTACACAATGACTCTATAAATGAGGATAATTTTCAAGTAGCTTATACTGAATTATTTAATAAGAGCTTAGTTATCAAGAATACGAATGTTGAGGTCAACAAGAGGTTGAAATAAACAAAACTTGGAAAGAATGAAGTTCCAGCCAAACTTGACAATAGTCCTACTGTTATTGATAACCTCAATAAAAGGAATAAGGATCTAGCTGATCCAGTCAAATGCTTAGAAATAAAGCTTGAAGATGTTTGAATACAGATATCTATATTTTCTAGTGGGACTTAAATGCTATACCACATGTTAGGAATTGGTATGTCTCCTTATGGGAATAGAGGATTAGGCTTCGATGATTCCAGTTGTGATAATGCATCATCTTCTAAAAATGTGTTTGTCATAACTTAATCCATATATGGTCAGATTGAACTAACTCCTCCGTATAACTTGGGAAAGAAACCTATTGGTGAGTTTCAAGTGACCTCTTTTGTTGTTCATTATCCTGTGACCCAACCTTAATCTAGAAGTGTTTCTGATAGACCTCGCTCCCATCCGAAATTTGTGCCTATTTGCGATCACTACGGTAAATAATGACATATTAGACCTAAATGTTTTATATTGCATAAACAAAAGAAAAGGCCTAAGAGTATTTCCTCTAAATTTGATTCTTCTAATCTAGCTCGTCAAGTTTCTACATGAGCTAAAAAGACTCAATTTATTAGTGAGAAACTTCTACTACAGACAATGAGTTCTCAAGTGAAAGAGCCTATTCAGAAAATTTGGGTAAGAAAGGAAGATACTTTCCTAATAACTTTATAAATCCTTGATCCTAAAAGGTATAATGAGAGTGCACTTTAATGTATCTCTTCTTAGATAGTGCATTCATATTTTCTCATTGCATGTGCGTGCATGTGTTTTATGTTTTTACATGATTACATGTTTTTATTTTCAATGCATATGAGTGCGTGTGGTTTGTTTGGCTTTTGTTATATGTTTATAGGTATATAGGATGGAAATCCATACATAAATTTCATAGCAAATTCCAAATGGAAAATAATATGATTTACACTCAAGATACAATTGTTGGGACGGTTGTGGGACCCCTAGGGTCAGATTAGTGCCCCGTGCAGCTGAAGTAGGTCTAACCCATGGTAATTGAACATGGGTGTATTTTTAAATATTTTAACAGAATATTATATTCCATTACGAGTGTATAAGGAAAATCGAAAATGAATCGGAGTCCGAAAAAACCAAAACAGGAGAAAATTGGGTTTTGCACATGGTGCGCCTAACGCGTGCTTGCGCATGCGCGACATGCAGCGCAGCAGCATGCTGCGTTGCAGCGCAGTAATGCAGCAAATGCAGTTTTGCACTTCTTTAATTTTTTTTAAATAATTCCTTAAACACTTTCAAAACACCAAAAAATAATTTTTACATCAAAGCCAATATCAACACATGTTATACAACAAACATACATGTATTCTACATACATATATATATTTCTTTGAAATAAAATACAAACCAAAATAGAATTCCATAATGAAGTGACACATGAATAATTTTAGGTCACTCAAAGGTGGTCAAGTGACTCTAGAATGGTAGCCATAGCTCCAAACTATCATCTAAAGTTCCAAACTGTAATTTTATGTTTCATGTCAGACATGAACATTTTGACCCAATTACAAGCATATTGTGTTTATGCTTCCAAAGCATCCATACATAATTCATTAGCCTAATTTCAACATCAAGCTAAATTATTATGTATCCAGTACATAATACATCAGTATATGCCTTATTAATGAAAACAACTCACTAATGAAAACATAACTTTACAAAAGATCAAAATTACCTAATAAGCGTGATTCCAAGATCCAATTTTCTTCTCCTTATTGAAATATTGTAGAGAACTTCCAAAGCTTCTATAAACACTTCTTTTACTTTGACTAATATCTCTAATTCTTGATTGTTTTAGCTTTCTCAAACTTAATTAAAAACTTGCTCAAGCTTGCATTTTATAGTGTAGTTAATGTAATTTTTAATTAATAAAAGTTCTAATAAACTTTTAGATGGGCTTAATCTAATTTGTCCAAATATGTATAATTAGTTGTGACTAATCATTTTTGTCTACCACTTTGATTTAATCCAATTAAATGTAGACAAAGTTTAACCAATTGATTAGTTTATTGTCTACAACTTTGATCTAATCAAATTAAACCAAGCCAAATACACCTATTATTACATATTAAATATCATTGTTTGATAAGTGCGTATTATACCCACTTATTCATACATTCTTAGCTTATTATTTTGTTAGGTTTCGTATCATTTAATGTATTTTGTAGTTTCTTTTATGTTTTATTTGTAGGAAACATTGGAACATAGATCTTGGGGAAATTTTACTTATTTTAGGACCTTACAGATGCATCGGAAGCACGCGGGAAGGCTAAAACGCAGAAAATCACTATCTAAAAAGTGTCTGGCGTCGCGAAGCCCAGACAAGATGCTCACACACATATTTCCTACATATCAGGCGCCGCAACGCCAAAAGTGGCATCGCGACACCGCGTCATACCCCTAGAATCTTCAGAAATCAGGATTTTACATGCATAAAGACTCTAAGACTTTCCTATAAATACATAAGCTCGTACAAAATCCTAAAGAGGAGAGGCTAATACACAACACAAAGACTTTAAACACATATTTTAGAGAGATCCAAAGAGAAATATTGAAGAGCGACAAGAGGAGACCAAGGCGGTGACGTCCGAAGACGAAGGGATTCAATTCGGGTTTTATCATCTAGTTTCTTTCTTCAAACTCTAATAATTTCTAATATGTTCATGACATTAATTTCATTATTTTTATCTTTAGTCATGAACTAACTCTATAATTCTAAATGATGATGTAGCCAATGCTTGAACCTAGGTATTGTTTGCCAATTTGAGTTTTATGAAGTTGTAATTTAGTTTATTTATATTCTCTTGCGTTTAATACTTCTTGTTTGTTGGCCAAAAATTGAGATGATGAATGTTGAGAATCTATCGCTCGGGAGAGAGCGATTTTGAATAGGATATAGAGAATATAACCTCAGAATTTATACAGTTCGAGAGAATCTATAGTTCCTTTGAATTCATTAACAAAGAATCACAAGGCATAACGAATTGTTAATTATTAGATTTTTATAGGGATATCGAAATCAGTAATTAATAATCTTTCACTATTGCTCGAGAGAGAGAGTGGAATATTTTAGGATTTTTGACTTATAAACAATACAACTGAATAAGGGTTGAATGACATAACAAATACATAAGGGATAGATAGGTGAAATCAGACTCTAAAATCTTTCTATTCATTGGATTACTTTCATCAAACGTTTTACTATCTTGTTTCTTTAGTTTTTAGTTTTAATATTAGTTTCTAAATTTAGTTATTTTCTGAATAAAGTTAGGATTATCAATTATCGTACTTAGTGTGAGTTGAATAAAATCCTTGTGGGTTCGACACTCTTTCACCCGTCTTTACTAAAACTTGACACCGTACACTTGCGGTATGATATAAAATATCACAATAAATTTTGGCGCCGTTGCCGAGGATTGTTAATTTAATTCACATTAATACTATTACCAAATAACCTTAGCTTTAATTTAGATTTTTATTTTTTTATTTTATTTTATTATTATTTTTCTTGTTATTTTTATTTTAGTATTTTTTTCTATCTTTCTGTGCTTCAGTGAATGTGAAGATCCACAAGTCTCGATTCGTTACTGTTTGATCCTGAAAAAGAAAGAACAACGAAGAGACTAAGGAAAGAAAAGACACTTGAAAAAGAAGCAATGGAGACTGAAAACAGAGAGAATAATCCACGCCAAATGGCAATCCGAGATCACTTCAAGCCGATCATAGACGATAACTATTATGGGATTGTCTATCAACCAATCAACGCCAATAATTTTGAGCTGAAACCTGTATTGATCAACATAGTGCAAAAGAACCAGTTTGGGGGTTCAATTGTAGAGGATCCCAATGTGCATTTAAGGATGTTCTTGGAGATAACGGATACCATAAAGATGAATGACTTGACCAGAGAGACCATCAGGCTACGCTTATTCCCATTCTCTTTAAGGGACAAAGTGAAAGGTTGGTTGCAATCAATACCGACATGGAGCATCTTGGCATGGCAAGACATGGCTATAAGATTTCTGATGAGGTTCTTTGTACCAGCTAAATTAGCCCAACTGAGAACTTAAATTAGCATATTTAGACAGTTGGAGACTGAGAATTTGTATGAGGACTGATAGCGCTTTAAAGATCTACTTAGGAGGTGCCCATAGTATAATTTTGAAGCCAGGGTTCAGATTCAGTTATTGTACAATGGGTTGAATGGTCCAAATATGACCATGGTCGATGCAGCTACAGGAGGAATTCTGTTCAAGAAATCTGCTAAAGACGCATATGTTTTATTAGAGGATATGGCCATTAATAATTTCCAATGGCCAAGTGAACGCACTATTATGCCTAAGGTGGCTGGTATACATGAGGTGGATCCTATTATTACACTTACAGCTCAAGTGTCATCCCTCACGACTCATCTAGCGACATTTACCTATCAACAGGTCCAACTATCTAATGAAGTTGCTGCTGTAAATAGAATGACCTTACCTGACGGAGGATATGAACAAGTCCAATATGTGAACAATCAGAATTTCAACGACTATAGAGGCAATCCTATGCCCAACTACTCTCATCCGAACTTGTCATATGCCACCACAGAGAATGTCTTGCAACCTCCATTTGGCTTCAACAATCAAAGATCAGAGCAGAAACCTTCCTTATAAGACCTCATGAGCACGTTTTTTGCCAAAACATCAGAGAGGTTTGAGAAGAATGAGTCGAGGTTGAACAACATTGAAACATATATTGGCAACATAGGGGCAACAATGAAGTCTTTAGAAGTGCAGAGTGGGCAGATTGCTTCCTACATAACTAATCACCAGAAATTGGCATTTCCAAGCAATACCGAAGTCAACCCCAAAGAGCAGTGTCAAGCCATAACCCTCAGAAGCGGAAAAGAGATTAAAGACACCTCTCAGGAGGAAATAGTAATAGAAGAAGAGAACAGTTGATTTGCTCCTCCTTATAAACCACCTCTTATCTTGAATACACCTTTGACATACCCTCAGCCCTTTTAAAAGAAGAAGTTGGATACTCAGTTTGCCAAGTTTCTAGATATCTTTAAGAAGATCCATATAAACATCTCATTCGCATATGTTTTGGAATAAATGCCAAATTATGTGAAGTTTATGAAGGAGATGATGTCAAAGAAAAGGAAGCTGAGAGATTTTGAAATAGTAGCACTCACAAAGGAGTGCAGTGTCATTAGACAGAAGAAGTTTCCTCCAAAACTGAAGGATCCAGGCAGCTTTACCATACCGTACACTATTGGGAATCGATATTTTGGTAAAGCGCTATGCGATTTGGGTGTTAGTATTAATCTCATGCCCTTATCCATCTACAAAAAGTTGGGCATAAGTGAGGCAAAACCAACCATAGTCACATTGTAGCTAGCAGATAGATCTCTCACCTACCTGAGAGGAATAGTAAAGGATGTGTTGGTTAAGGTGGATAAGTTTTATTTTCCTGCTGACTTCCTTGTTCTTGATATGGAAGAGGATCATGTCGTTCCAATCATCATTGGAAGACCTTTCTTGGCAATAGGCAGAACAATCATTGATGTGTAGAAAGGTGAACTAAAAATGAGAGTTCCAGATGAAGAAGTCACGTTCAGTGTTTTCAAAGTCATGCCGAGTCCTCAAGGTGATGCAGAATGTCACATGGTAGATATTTTGGAGAAGAGAGTTGCAAACACGCAGAGCGAATCAATATTTCAGCACCCAATGAGCATATTGCAGCCATGCAATGAAGATCCTCCGCAACCAATCCTGAAACCACTCTCAAAGCGTGTTGTAAAATGAGGAAATCAAAAGTCAGTGATTGCATGAAGATTATCCCTGGAAAGTTAAAAAGATGGTCGAACCAATTTTACCGAATGTGAAGTCCAGAATTTCATACTAGGGGAATATACAAATCCTGGAGGACCTTCTATAGTTATATTGCCACAGCCCACCAAGTTATCTTTTTCATGTCACAACAACTAGTGGATACCAAAGAAGAAAGCACAAGAGATTACCTGGTCCATTACATTGAAGCCACCATGACTATTTGGGTGGTTACGTCTGGCTTGTGCGGGCTATGATTATTTTTATTTTCTTTATTTTAGTTTTATCTTATTGTGTGTTATTTGTTTGTTTATTAGTTTGCATGTTATTTGTACAGGTAGCACGATCCATATAGCCCGCACAACCAATTTCTGACCAGCAGGAGCCTGATCAATTCCATGCGTAATAGTGTTATTCCTTACTTTTATTTCTTTATGTTTATCTTACATTGAGGACAATGCAATTTTTAAGTTTGGGGGTGTATGCATGTAGTGATAGTTCCTGCTATTTATTTATAAAAATTAATTTTTTTTTAAATCCTACGTAGTAAAACATAAGTCCAAATGATGAGTTTTTTTCGCTGTATATTGAAATTTTAGAAACGATAAGTTCCCAATTGATTTTTATCTGATGCCTGGATTGGGTGATATAGGTTAGACTCGTAAGCACTTAACAATAGGTTTTTAGCAGTAAGAACCTAATTAATTGACAAAGTGAATAGTTGAAGAAATTATTTGTCTATGAATGACCGTTTGCTTATATATTTATATCAATATGCTATTGTAATGATGTATGATATGGTTTAAAAAAAGGAAAGGAAAAGGAAAATTTTGAAAGGAAAGAAAAAAAGAAAAAGTTAAACCACCATAACCTATAAGCATGAAGTTACCCATGGGCGAGTGTTAAAACCAATATGAGGAGAAATACTACCTTAAAGGGTAGGTGTGTTGAAAAAATGAAAAATGAAAAAGGAAGGAAAAAATCATACCATACTGAGCACAGAATAGATAAATACATAGTAAATTTGAGATATCTAGGTTGGTTTGACCTATTGGATCTTAATTTTCGAGACGAAATCATCGAGTTAGCTTACTGATGAGTCGAACTGTGAATGAACCTTTACACACACAGAGAGACTGAGTCTGGCTTAAATGATTTATTCAAGAACTTGGATTTTAGTTGCATTGAGTATTTTGAAGGTTCTCTGATTTCATTGATAGACATTCTTTGAGGGCAATATTATGCATAACTAACAAGACTATTTTATTTGCTTTTATTATCTTTATATTTTTACATGATTGTGTGTGAATGATATTTGTGGATGTCGTCACTGTAAGCCCTCGCGAGACAATAACTTGTCTACTAGGATCGCATGAGGGTTTGAAGGCTTATTGTATACGCTAAATGCAATCGTAATCTCTACGAAAGTGGCATAGTTAATTTTATTTCTTTTTTTTGTTAATTTTTATTTAATATTTATTTAGCCTTTTGCACGGGACTAGCAAAATCTTAAGTTTAGGGGTGTTTGATAAGTGCGTATTATACCCACTTATTCATGTATTTTTAGCTTACTATTTTATTAGGTTTCGTATCTTTTAATGTATTTTTTGAGTTTCTTTTATGTTTTATTTGTAGGAAGCATTGGAACATGGATATTGGGACAATTTGACTTATTTTGGGACCTTACGGATGTATCGAAAGAACGTGCGAAGGCTAAAAATGCAGAAATCACTATCTGAAAAAACATTGTCTGCCGTTGCGACGCCCAGCTAGGATGCTCACATACATATTTCCCGCAGATCAGGCGCGCTGCAACGCCAAAAGTGGCATCTCGATGCTGCGGCAGACCCCCAGAATCTTCAGAAATCAGGGTTTTACATGCACAAAGACTCTAAGACTTTCCTATAAATAAATAAGCTCGTCCGAAACCCTAGAGAGGAGAGGCTAATACACAACACAAAGACTTTAAACACATATTTTAGAGAGATCTAAAGAGAAAGATTGAAGAGTGGCAACAAGAGGAGACGAAGACAATGACATCCGAAGATGAAGAAATTCAATTCGGGTTTTATCATCTAGTTTCTTTTTTAAACTCTAATGATTTCTAATATGTTAATGACATTAATTTCATTGTTTTTATTTTTAGTCATGAATTAACTCTATAATTTTAGAGGATGATGTAGCCAATGCTTGAACCTATGTATTGTTTGCCAATTTGAATTTTATGAAGTTGTAATTTAGTTTATTCATACTCTCTTACGTTTAATGCTTCTTGTTTGTTGGCACAAATTGAGATGATGAATGTTTAGAATCTATCGCTCATGAGAGAGAGATTTAGAATAGGATCTAAAGAATATAACCTGAGAATTTTATAGATTTCAGGGGAATCTATAGTTCATTTGAAGTCATTACCAATGAATCACAAGACATAATGAATTGTTAATTATTAGATTTTTATAGGGATATCGAAGTCGATAATTAATAATCTTTTCACTATTGCTTGGGAGATGGAGTGAAATACTTTAGGATTCCTGACTTATAAACAATACAACTGAATGATTGAATGACATAACAAATACATCGGGGATAGCTAGGTGAAATCATGCTCTAAAATCTCAATATTCATTGGACTACTTTTATCAAACTTTTTACTATCTTATTTATTTAGTTTTTAGTTTTAATATTATTTTATCCCAAATTAGTTATTTTCTGAATAAAGTTATTATTATCAATTATAGTACTTAGTGTGAGTTGAATACAATCTCTATGGTTCGAAACTCTTTCACTCATCTTTACTAAAACTTGACACAGTACACTTGCGGTACGATATAAAATATCATAACAATATTTTAATGGTAGAGATATGATGAATACTAAAAAGTGCATATTTATTAGACGATAAGTTAATCATTTTACACTAATAGTTTCACTAATCCCCTTAAATTGGCACATTTGTGAAATAATATTTTAAAGTTATGCTTTGAGTGCTTTTACTGTGTTATTTTATGTTTTATCAGGAAAATACTGCTCGGAAGCTCGACAGGACAAATCAGACTTGAAAAGGGCAAAAAATGGAAATTCTGTAAGCACGTCGTAAATTCTCCAAGCACGTCGTAAATTCTCCAAGCACGTCGTAAATTCTGCAAGCACGTCGTAAATTCTCCAAGCACGTCGTAAATTCTACAAGCACGTCGTAAATTCTGCAAGCACGTCGTGACACGTGGAACCTTTGCATCATGACACGTGTCCTACAACGTGGCTTCACCATTCTCTGACACGTGTCCCCAACGTGGCTTCACCATTCTCTGACACGTGTCCCCAACGTGGCTTCACCATTCGCTGACACGTGTCCAGAACATGCATTCGCTGGTTTGGGTGGCGAATTTGCCTATAAAAAGGAGCGTCTAGCATTAGAAATTTTCATACTTTCTTTCCTGATTCCTCTGTAATTCTTGGGGAGAGAGTGTCTTGTCTGTTTATTTACTTAAAGCTTTTTGTAATGTCTTTTTCTTTCAATAATATAAGTATGTTTTATTACAAAATGAGTAGCTAACTTCTTTTCTGCTGGAGTAAGGGTGAAGCTTTTATAATGAGAACATAGATTAAACTCGCTTTTATTATAATAAATAAATTGAAATATAATGATTAAAACTTGATTTAAATCTAGATTAATTATTGACAATCTTTATACCGCCTTTATGGCTGGTTTTATCTGTCTACCGCCTTTATGGCTGGTTTTATCTTTATATCGCCTTTATGGTCGGTTTTATATGTATACCGCCTTTATGGTCGGTTTTATCTGATTTTGGCATAATTAAGTACCTTGGTAGGACTTGTTATAGACAAACGGTATCACCGCCTTTGGCTGGTTCTTTTTATTGGCATAATTAATTCTTGTAATAAATTAAGTGGGTATAAAAAAGGCAATTTATTAAATTATTATAAAAGCGAGATTTATAAATGTTTTAAGGACTAAAAGTGGATCCCCTAACTCCAGCATTTCCTTCTATTACTGTATTCCAACCTAAAATCCTCCAACTACTTCAATAAAGCAAAATTTTCATTCCCGTACAGTTAAATATTCTATTTTGCTAAATCTCTTCTCTGTGGATCGACCCCGGACTCACCGGGTTATTTTATTACTTCGACACTCTTATACTTGGGAGTAAAAGACCACTTTTTGAGCGTGTCAAGTTTTTGGCGCCGTTGCCGGGGAAGTATTATTTAGTAGATAGAATTTTTAATTTCTTCTTTCTCTACTTTTCGTTATTTTTATTTCGTATTTTGTTTTTATCTAAAATCTGCATCTTATCTTCATCTTCTCTTCTTTTATTTTTTTTAGATCCAACGTGTCCTGATTAATCCTTGATGAACCCTGAACCCAGAAATCCCATATACAGAGAGACCTTGTTCTTAATTTTTCTTGGTTACAGGAAACAGATAAATCAACTTAAAAGGTGTTTTCTGTTCATTAAAGAATTTTTCGAACCATCCCCACGTAGAGATGCTCTCATAAAACTTCACGAAACCATAATTCAAGACATTGAGGAAAATGAACGAGAAATTCAATTGAGATCGGAATTGACAAGGGTTAGAGGACATTTTTAGGTCTAAATTACTGCATCTGTATTTCCTTAATTTGTTCTTTTCATTTTTAGTTTAATTTCGTTTTTAAGTTTTGTATTTGCAATTTCATATTTTTACATATAGTTTTTTTTAGTTGCATGAAACACTGGTCTCGAACATCTAGTGGCAGATTAAAAAGAGAGTCCTCATCACCTTCAATGTTAGTCAGAATGGCTGAAAATCAAATTGAGAATCCACCTGCCCAAGTTGAAAACCCAGTTAATCAGGAAGAAAACGAGTCTCAACATGGAGATCCTAATCACCCTAGGACACTCAGACAATTCATGAACCCCACTAGGTCAGGATCACCATCTTGCATTGTTTTTCCCCCCAGAAGCAGCACGTTTCAATTTTAAATCAAGTGTCATAAATCTTCTACCCACATTCCATGGTCTAGAATCAGAAAACCCTTATCAGCACCTAAGAGAGTTTGAAGAATTATGTAACACTTGCACAGACCAAAATTGTAGCATGAATATAATTCGGTTAAAGTTTTTTCCCTTTTCTTTAAAGGATAAAGCTAAAATTTGGCTACAAAATCTTAGGTCAGGATCTATTAGAACATGGGATGATTTACAAGAGCAGTTTCTTAAAAAGTTCTTTCCCCATCATATGACAAATTCCTTTAAAAGAAGAATCACAACATTCACACAAAAGTCAGGGGAAACACTTAATGTTGGGAGAGGTATAAAGAGATGTTAAATATTTGTCCACATCATGGGTTTGAAACATGGAGGTTAGTTGCCCAATTCTACGAGGGTTTAACACCCCAAGGTAGACAAGTAGTGGAGATGATGTGTAATGGTGAGTTTAGGGATAAAGATCCCGAAGATGCACTAGATTACCTAGAGCATATAGCAGAGAATACACAACAATGGGATACAATTGGTACATATGAGTCATCTCTTAAACCACAACCATCTGGTAGAGAGTATATTTAACCTTAGGGAAGACCATGACCTTGCTGCCAAGTATGCATTTCTGTCTAAAAAAGTTGAGGCTTTAGAAATAGGGAAGAGTGATCATGTCAAGTCAGTTCAGGAAGTCATATGTCAAATCTGTAGTTCAAATGAACATGTCACTGAAGTTTGCCCGTCCTTACCAGCCCTGAAAGAATGTCTCCACGACCAGGTTAGTTCCATAAACACATTCAATAGACCAAATCCAAACCCATACTCACAGACCTATAACCCTGGTTGGAGAAACCATCCAAACTTCAATTGGAGGAATGATAACCAAACACAACCATCACACCAACCTTCTCAGTTTCACCAGAATTTCCGAAATTCCCATAATTATGCACCATATGTCCCACCACCTAGGAAAACCATTGAAGATAACTTGAGTGCATTCATGGAAAAACAAGAAACCATCAATAACCAAAATGCACAAATGATGAATGATTTGAAGGAAACTTTTGATAAAATCACATCTGCTTGGGCCATTAAAGAAAAAGGCAAGTTTCCTGCACAACCTCAGTCAAATCCCAAGAGTCATCAAAACCCTCATGAGGGTAGTTCTGGAAGTCAACACTTAGACCAAGTCAAATCTATTATTACTCTTCGTAGTGGTAAGACCATCCACAGACCTATTCTTGAACCTCATGAAACTGAGGAAAAATCAAAATCATAGGGTAAAGAATGGGTTGATGGCCATTACCCGTCATTGATAATAATAGTTTTTCTCATGCACCTCCATTTCCTCAGGCATTAAAAACAAAGAAATTGAACCATTCCCCAGAGATTTATGAAATATTCAAACAGGTAAAGGTCAATATCCCTTTGTTAGATGTCATTCAACAGATACCATCATATGCTAAATTTCTGAAAGATCTGTGCACCGTTAAAAGAAAACATCAGGTAAGAAAGAAAACTTTTCTAGCTGAACAGGTAAGTTCCATTCTCTCAACCAATAATGCATTAAAATACAAAGACCTGGTTGTCCAACTATTTCTTGTATTATTGGAAATCAAAACATTGAACATGCTTTGCTTGATCTTGGAGCTAGTGTAAATTTACTGCCATTTTCGGTTTACCAACAACTTAATATCGGTGAGATGAAACCAACCTCAACTACCCTTTTACTTGCCGATAGATTAGCCAAAAGGAATTGTGGAAGATATGTTATTACAAATCGATAAATTTGTATACCCTGTGGATTTTATTGTTTTTGAAACACAACCTGTGGCAGACAGTTATAAGCCAATCCTTGTAATACTTGGCCGGCCATTTTTAGCGACAGCTAACGCTTTGATAAATTGCAGGAATGGAATCATGAATCTTTCTTTTGGCAACATGACATTAGAGTTAAATGTTTTTAACATGTGCAAACAGCCATATGATGAAGATAATGAAAATGAAAGTGCAGAATCAATTGAACCTATTGTGGATGAACATATTCAGGGGAGTTTATCTGATCCTATGAAATTTTTTACTGCTAATTATGTTGAGTCAAGTGCACAAATTGATTCGGATATTACTAATGATTTTCTACTTGACTCTATTCAGGTATTGGAAGACGATGAAGAACTGGGAACATTGGAAGAAGAAAAACATAAAAGCACCCAATTTGGAGTTAAAGGCCTTGCCAGAAGGACTGAAATATGTATTTCTAGAAGATAATAAAACTTATCATGTGGTAATTTCTTCTTCTCTCACAAGCGATCAAGAAGGTAAACTTTTAAATTTATTAAAAGAACATAAACTGACAATTGGATGGACTTTAAAAGACATAAAAGGTATTAATCCATTAATTTGCACACATCGAATATATCTAGAAGATAATGCTAGGACATATCGTCAACCCCAAAGAAGATTAAACCCTCACATGAAAGAAGTAGTAAGAACTGAGGTCCTTAAACTTCTTGATGCAGGTATAATCTACCCTATTTCTGATAGTAAGTGGGTAAGTCCTACACAGGTTGTACCTAAAAAGTCTGGAATCACTGTTGTAAAAAATGATAAGGGGAATTAATCCCAACTCGCATTTCATCTAGTTGGCGTATGTGTATTGATTATAGAAAATTGAATGACACAACTAGAAAAGATCATTTCCCTTTGCCATTTCTTGACCAAATTTTAGAAAGAGTAGTTGGACACCCATACTATTGTTTTCTTGATGGTTACTCGGGTTACTATCAGATTCCCATTGCTTTAGAAGATCAGGAAAAGACCACATTCACATGCCCCTTTGGAACATTTGCATTTAGGAAAATGCCTTTTGGACTTTGTAATGCACCTGCAACATTCCAACGATGCTTGTTGAACATATTTAGTGACATGGTTGTGTGGGAAAATCTAATCCATGCCCCAAGATCAACAAGAACAAGCAAAATATAAATACATGAATGAATAAATTGAAGTATGGCGGAATCATACTCACAATACTTGAAAATGGATGCTTAGATGATGCGAAAACTCCTCCCTTGTGCAGTGAAGCTCTCGGCCAAGAAGAAAAAGGGGACTCCAAGTCGAGTTTGATCCTTCCAAGCTCAAGGATTAGTTTCCCATATCACCTATGTATGATCCCTGAAGGTGCTAGCCTTTGTTGTGATTTTGAATGCACAACTTCTTCAAATCTTGCCACAAAAATTGAAGAAATGGAGAGCCCAAAACTGCATGTGTTTCGGCAATGTGAGAGAGATGAGAGTTACATTGATTTTTGTTACAAAAATCAATTTATATTATGCCATAATATTTATTAATAATAATAAACTTATGACACAAACCATGCAATGGCTTAGAGTGTCCAACACTCAAATTCCATGCAAAACCCTTGAGTGCATTGTACACTATCTCCATGCAATACATCAACAATTAAATAATGCAAATAATGACATGTGTCATGTGGCCCCACACGTTTCCATATGAAAGTGGGCCCACGTGCACTCACGCGTTCGAGTCCGAATTTTCGAAATACCGAACTTACGTCGCGACGTTAATTAAATCGAATTTAAATAAATAATTGCGCCTAGCGAAATTATTATTTACGTCGCTAACGAATTAATTCTAAATAACTCGTTTGCCCGAATTAAAATCTAATTTTAATTTCGCGTCGAAATCGAATTTCGATTATTATATCGAATATAATAATTTTACGATTAATTCTAAACTAATCGTTCTCTCTCTTTATTTAGTACTTTACCCAAGATAAAGTCTCTCCGTAATTAATCCAAGATTAATCGAGTTTGAATCATACGTCATTGGTGAATCTTCAGGAAGCGACCCAAGAGATCTCCGGATATTTTGGCAGTAAATACGGTCGTCGGATAATCCGAACACGTACGTACCTCGTATTACGTTTACACCGATTCACAAGACAAGGTTGGCTTCTAGCAAAGCGCCATGCCTACCCAATTCTCCAGAAATATTCTTATAGGAATATAAGATCTATATCAAGCGTAGTATACCGTAGTATTGCGTACATCGATCCAGTATCGGACGATCACATGTTAGGCCTGGGGCTGGAGATGTGTCTGCCCCGTACGAAACATATATCGGACATCAAGCAACTAGTCTCTTTAAATCGGACAATCCTGACCTGGTCATATTATCCCGACGGTTGCAACCTTTTATAGAGTACTAGTTCTGTGTCCTGCGTGATCATCATCTCCATATGTCTGAAGTGATACTTCCATCTCGACATCACATCCAGTACACTACGATTCTCGATAAACCCAGAAGAGGTGTACACAGAACCGGTTAAGGTCCCCAACCACCAAAACCAAAGTTTACCGATTGTCGCAAGTACTAGCGATGTAAGTCTCAGGTTAAGACCATATACACCTACCCTGATGCGGCCTCCCATAGACACGCAGACATACTACCAATGGGATTCCGCGGGGTCTATCCAGAGCGAAGCAGTTTTCCGTACCATCGGTAAAACACAACCTCCTATCGCACTTGCATAAGTATCCAATACTTAAATATATGAGAACTATGCCGTTGTGCCCTCACAACATGCACAAGCGCAACACTAGTCTATTCCGCATTATCGATGTCCGATCTCGATAATACTCCGACTAGGGATATTTAATGATTAACCCTTATGGATTGATACTGTCTCATATCATCTCAATCCGGTATTAATCATATGGACTTTCGCCATTTATATATCAAAGTAAATAATATTACAAAACGGCAAAAGGCAATTTCATTATCACATAGTTAATTTTGTACAATAATACAATATCATTTACAAATAGTGACGCTATGGGACATAATGTCTAACAATCTCCCACTTGGCCTATAGCCAGTCACTCAAGCATCTAATACCCGAACTATGTATGTGTCGTTCAAAAACTTGCTGAAGAACAGCCTTCGTCAGCGGATCTGCAATGTTGTCATCTGATGTGACCTTCTCGACCTTTACATCGCCTCGATGTATAATCTCCCGAATCAGATGGTAACGTCGAAGAACATGCTTGGACCGTTGATGAGACCTTGGTTCCTTAGCCTGCGCTATGGCCCCGTTATTGTCACAATACAATGGAACGGGCTCAGCTGCTAATGGAACTACTCCTAATCCGATTAGGAACTTTCGGATCCAAACTGCCTCCTTTGCTGCTTCAGATGCAGCGATGTACTCCGCTTCTGTTGTTGAATCGGCAACAGTATCTTGCTTGGAAGATTTCCAGCTCACTGCTCCGTTATTCAAACAAAAAATGTACCCGGATTGCGACTTGTAGTCATCCTTGTCGGTTTGGAAACTTGCATCGGTATACCCAGATACCGCAAGTTCTCCACCTCCATAAATTAAGAAAGCATCCTTAGTTCGTTTAAGATACTTAAGGATATTCTTAACTGCTATCCAGTGACCTTCACCTGGATCGGCCTGATAGCGACTGCACATGCTCAAAGCACATGAGACATCAGGTCGTGTACATATCATGGCATACATGATCGATCCGACTGCCGAGGCGAACGGTATCCGACTCATGTTGTCTCTCTCTTCCTGAGTCTTAGGACACATGTCCTTAGACAGAGAGGTACCACGTACCATTGGACCAATCCCCTCTTGGATTGTTCCATGTTGAATCGCTTCAACACTTTATCAATGTATGTACTCTGGGAGAGTCCAAGCAGCTTTCTAGATCTATCCCGGTAGATCTTTATTCCAAGAATAAAGGCTGCTTCTCCCAGATCTTTCATGGAGAATTTTAATGAAAGCCAAGCTTTCACCGACGTTAGCATGGGAATGTCATTGCCTATAAGCAATACGTCGTCGACATAAAGGACAATAAAAGTAAGTGCTCTCCCACTAACCTTCTTGTATACACAAGGGTCATCTGTGTTTTGCACGAAATCATATTCTTTTATGATCTCATCAAAACGCTGATTCCAGGACCGTGATGCTTGCTTCAATCCATAAATGGATCGATTTAACTTACAACCTTGTTTGCAAGTCTAGGTATGATAAAACCGTCAGGCTGTTGCATATAAACATCCTCCAAAAGGTTTCCGTTAAGGAAAGCGGTTTTAACGTCCATCTGCCATATCTCGTAATCGAAATATGCAGCTATTGCAAGCATTATCCGAATGGATTTAATCATGGCAACGGGTGAGAAAGTTTCGTCATAATCAACACCATATTGTTGACGATACCCCTTTGCTACAAGCCTAGCTTTGTATGTTTGCACGTTGCCATCCATGTCGGTCTTCTTCTTGAAGATCCATCTGCATCCAATAGGCTTTACGCCTTCTGGCGCATCAACCAGTGTCCAAACTTGGTTGGCATACATGGAATCCATCTCGGACTTCATGGCATCTTGCCATAAAGCG